>JAJOOR010003118.1:0-44566 GCA_036250505.1 Solanum acaule | reverse complement strand
ATTGAAGACAAACTCAATTATATCACAAAACATACAAATAGTTATTACGCGTCCTATACAAATATGTGACCATTTTGTTCCAAGGATGACCTATCGATTTTCCTGCAAAAATATGAGAAATGTGTGAAAGCAGTGCCAACATGCAAAACTAATAAAAAATAAATAAGTGCGACCTCATAGTCAAAGACTCCCCTGATTTATCTTTTTGACGTGAGATTAATGTCTTGTGAAATACAAAGAATCGAATTTCATGAGTCCTCTTGTCCCTTGCAACTTCGGACAAATAATTACTTCCAGATTCTGATATAAATCAAACTCTCGCTTAAAAAGAAGAAAAACTCAAAAGGTAAAAGTGTTGGTTCGTGTTCATAATGGATAATACAAAATATAACACGAAGAATTAATTAAACACATAAGCACTACTTTGATTGAAGACAAACTCAATTATATCACAAAACATACAAATAGTTATTACGCGTCCTATACAAATATGTGACCATTTTGTTCCAAGGATGACCTATCGATCTGAAGAAAGTATTACGTTATTTGACAACATTGTCTCAAAATCCAAATTTATACAAACTTTATGAATAAAACTGAATGGGGATACATAATAGGGAAAATGGATACAAATAATCAGTTTCACGCAGGGGTACCATCATAAACTATGCCTCCATGGACGGCCCTTTTGTTTGATTTCTTGTCATCTCCGGATGTCCACACTTTTGGATAAAATGGTAACTTGATCCTTCTTCGACTAGAACAAACTATTAAGCTCCCTACACCAAGGGACATTGTTTTGCCAAATAACGTATACATCCTTCAAATTCAAACACATACGCATGATTGTCTTTTATTGACCAATCGGCCAAATAGACACAAGGTTGGCTTCTAATGGGCCCAACACGCCTTGAGTGTTGGGTCAACTTAGTTCAAAATGCGTTAAATTCGAGATTTGGACTTCACTCCACGCTAGTTGACTAAGAGTGGCTTTTGAAAGACCAGGAATCTAAGCGGACAACTTAGGCTGAAACTCACAACAACCATTGGACGCAAGACGAACCAATAAATTGCAGATCATTCCGAAAAAGGGTCGAGTATAAAAAATCCAACTGTGATTACGCAGAAACCGTTCTTAATATACTATACATACAAGTTGGAAAATGTCATGAATGCAATGACAATATACATACAAGTAAATGAATAATGAATAAACAACAAGTACAATATACAAACAATCAACAAAATATACAAGATACAAGATATAGTACAATAAAAGAAAAGTCTCCTCAATTTGAAAAGATGAACTCATAATGGTTAGAACCTCTATATCCCCAGCAGAGTCGTCATTCTGTTTATTCCCCTACTTTATTCAAATAGGAAGAAACGTCGGGATTACTCAAAAAATAATCAATTAATTCAATTTTAAAAGAATTTTAAGAAAAAACGAATTTTAAAAGAGTCGCCACCTAATTTTAGGAAAAACTAGGAAACCAATTAAATGATCTACGAAACCACTAGATTCTAGGTAAGGGGTTCAAGTGATTTTGAAGGGAAAGTGTTAGGCATCCTTCAAAATCCAGAAATGTGGTTCAAGATTGAATTCATTTTATTCGAATTGAGGAAGAGATACAATAGTATACAAGTATAACAAACATACGATATGCACAAGTAATAAAACAACAATAATATCAAAACAGTCTAAGGTTTGACTAACATCGATGATATACATAATTAAACATATTCGAACTCCATTGGAATAGCTTCAATGGGAAGCAACTCCGGGATACCTGTAAAGACACTTAGTAAAAATATTAGTTATTAATGAATATGAATAAAAATAAATGAAATAAATAACAACTTAAAATAAAAATCCGTCTTATTAACATGGGAGGCCTTGGAAATCAACGGTAATTTCTTCATCGGCCATTTTAACAAATAAAGAATATAAACATAAACTAAATTTCCGTCTTTTACAATATGAATGCCTCCAAAACCGACGGAGAGATTTTTTCATTGGCCAATTTTAATAAATAATTTATTTAACATTAATTGCAATAATTGACATAAAGAAATGGCAACCAAAAGCTACTTTAACAAAAAAGAAAAAGGTTAAATAAATACTAAGGGACTAAGCAAAAATCAAATAATCATGACTTGTTGGAAAATCAAAATAGTGGTAATTTAATAACTAAAACAATGGATTTGGACAAAATGATAAAAATAAAACTTCAATGAACATATATTTGGGAATGAACACAAATTTATAATCCAATAGTGAACAAGAACAAAAACTAAAATAAAAACACGATTAAAAAATCTTCCAGCAAAGTTAAAGGCAATATAAAATTAACAAACAAATATGATAACTAAGTGATATATAAAATTAACAGCACTTGTTAAAATAATCAAATAGACAAACAAAAATAAATGGAACAAGGTATCAATACGAGACAAAAATAGAACAACAATAAATAAGAAAATCTCTAAACAACTTAATATAGAAATAACAAGAAAACAATCACTTCCCAAGTAAAGCTAAACATAATTGAATAAAAAAAAAACAATAGAAGAGGCAGATCATATATTTAAAATAATTAACAGTGAGTATAAAAAAGAATAAGAACAAACATTGAACTAAATAATCAATAACCAAAATAATTTTAAAAATATATGCCATTAATATAAACAACCCAGAAACATCCAAATCAGTGTAAACATGATGAAACAATATCCAAAAAACTATATATAAAGAGTAAAATAATCCAAACATAAAATAAAAGTAGAACAATCGAATACATCAACATTTTTCGGCCAGATTTGTAAAATAAAGCAACATAAATATATAACTATGAATAGACCAATTAACAAATCAACATAAACAAACCCAAAATGTAATAAAATAAATAGGAGAAGAAGAGTGGAGTGATACCATAGTGAGAGAGAGTAACAGAGAGGGCTAGATCTTATTTCTTGGAGTTGTGGAGCTCACTGGCTGCTTTCTCGTTGTGCTCGCCGATGGTGGAGCTATTGTCCACTGGAGTTTCAGAGCTGTAGCGTGGTTCAGGTGAGGTTCTGGTCGGAGTTTGAGGTCTGGTTGTTTCTTGTTGCTCGCGAGCTCGCCGGAAAAAGAGCTCATTGCTCACTGAAGTACCTACAAAATGAAAATAAAAATTGAAAAGGGTGAGGGGAAGGGAATGGATTCTAGGTCTGATTTCTAGTGGGGTTTTTGTTGTTGTTTGGTTGCTGGCTGTTTTTTGGCTGTAGTGTGTGAGAAAATAAAGAAATGAGGTGGGGTTTTGGGTGGCGTTTTTGGCGGTTGTTTGGTGGTTCTGATGGCTTGGGTCTGGTGTTCCGGTGGAAAAGACGAGAGTAACAGGTGGTTTGGGTAGCTATTTTGAGCTGGGTGGTGGCGGCAACTCTAGAAAGATAAACTAGGATTTTTTACACATTTTAAATTCTTTCTCCCAATCTAAAAAAATATTCACCACACTTTCATTTTTTAACTTAATCAAAATTTATATAGAAAAATAATTTTATAATGGGCTCAAATTGTGGGCTTGAGATTATGACCCAAAATTGTTGGTTAAATAAAATATTTATGTATATAATTATTATCCTAATTTAATAGTTTTTCTAGACTGTGCTAAAAACACTAAAAATTGATATTAATAAAAGTAATGAATAAAAATGAATATTAAAAAATGTAATGAACGTAACCCATGACGTGTAAAACAATGCAATTTAACAGAAATAATGATTTAATCAAAATGAACAAATATTTGAACGTATTCAACCGGCTGTGACAAAAAGTAATGTAATTAAAATTAATCGATAAAAAATCTAAAATTTTGACAAATAAGTATAAATATCGATAAACTTATTTAAAATTAAAAAAAATGAATTTTGAACTATGAATAAATAAAAACTTAAAACTTACGAATTTTGAAAATGTTAGGCCAAAATTGGGTGTCAACATCATCTACATATAAACATATAATCATACAATCTTATCCTATCATTTTAGAATAAACACAAGTATTAAATGAATTTACAACAAAGTCATTACTCATTTATGTGACATTAAGCTTTTCATATCACTATATGCTTGTTTTACAAGGGCTTCCTCAATTTTCAAACTTTATCCTCTTGTCTTGGAATCACAAATCCCTCAAGTCGAATCATATATATCTCTTCCTCCAAATCGTCATTTAGAAATGTCATTTCGACATCCATTTGATAAACCACTAAATCATGAATAGCGGCTAAAGCAATAAGAGCCCAAATGATTGCTATTTTAGTCACATGAGAATAAGTATCAAAGTAATCAACACCTTTCTTTTGGCTAAATCATGTAATCAGAAGTCTAGCTTTATATTTTATCAATTGTACCATTAAGTCTCAATTTCTTCTTAAATATTCACTTACTACTTATGGGTTTACTACCTTTAGGTAAATCATACAAGTCTTAAGTGTGATTAGAAACTATAGAGTCTAATTCGCTTTTAATAGACTCTTTTTAATATATCATAACTATTGATATCATTGCTTCATCATAAGTCTTAGGGCCTTCTTCTATTAAGTAAATAGACATTAATTCATCACTTACAATATCAATATCAAAAAATTTAGTCAAGAAAGTAGTGATAAAATTAGGATAAAAAATAATCTCAATTCTACGTCTTTTACTCCTTCTAAATTCATTTTTATGTTCATTAGAAATAACATCAAAAGAAGACACAACAGAGAATTAACAGACATAGATGTAGAAACATTATTTGGCACATCAATGGGCACATTATTTTTCAAAGAAAAAACATGTTTAACAAATTCTACATCTCTAGATTCACAAATAGAATGATCATTTAAATACATAAATCTATATGCAGGACTATTTTGAGCATAACCAATAAAGACATTATTAGAAGTCTTAGAACCAATATTTACTCATTTAAAATCAGGTAGACCAACCTTAGCCAAACACCTCCACGCTTTCAGAAATTTCAAATTAGGAGCAAATCCTTTTCAAAACTCATCTAAGGTCTTGTATCACTTCTTATGAGGGACTCTATTAAGAATATAACATGTGGACAAGACTGCTTCTCCACACATATTGTCAGATAGATCGAAGCTTAAAAGCATAAAATTTATCATTTCTTTAAGGGTTCTATTTTTCCATTCGGCTATACCATTTTGTTGAGGAGTATAGGGAGCACTAACCTCATGTATAATAACATTATTCTCACATAAATCCTCTATAATTTTAGTACTATATTCACCATTCTTATTAGATCTAAATTTCTTGATTTTTTTGTCTAATTGATTTTTTACTTCTGCTTTATATTTCAAGAACATGCTTTCAGCCTCATCTTTAGACTTAAGAAGATATACCTTAGTGTATCTAGAAAATTAATCAAGAAAAGTAATGTAATACTTTGTTCCACCTTTCCTAACAATGTTCTTGAAATCTACTAAATTTGAATGTATTAGTTCAAGTAATTCGGTCTTTCTACTAATAACATATTTGAAAGGTTTCTTGGCATGGTTTACTTCTACATACTGGACATATAAAAAAAATCATCAACTTTTATTATAGAAATCAATTTCATTTTTTAAGTCTTTTAATAGAAGCAATATTAACTTGACTTAGTCTACCATGCCACAAATTAATAGACTCAACAATATAAGCAGAATGTTAAATATTTGCATTATTAACAATCCCTTAAACAATGTTCAGTATAAATAAGCCTCCACAAAGAATATCTATTCCCAACAAAGTCTCCTCCACAAAAAATAATTATTTTGTTAGCTTCAAAAACAAGTTTAAGGTCTTCTTTGTTGAGAAGTACTCCGGAAATTAAGTTCCTACTGAGGGAGGGAACATACAAAATATTTCAAGGCTAAAGTTTTTTTGAAGTTAATTTCAGTAAAAAAATTTGTTTATCCATTACTACAACAGTAGTGGAGTTACCCATATAGAAACACTCGCCATTAGTGGACTCCTCAAAGTCATGGAATAATTTCTTATTGGCACGATAATACCTTGAAGTGCCTGTGTCTAGCTTTCAGTCAATTTTATTAGCCACCATATTTGCCTCAACGGTTACAACAAGATGAGCTTGGACATCACTTCGTCCTTCTAGCTTCAAGTTTTGTCCTTTTCCATGATAGCATTTGGTAGCCTTGTGACCAAGTTTTCCACAGACATAACAAGGACCTTTAGATTTTTGAATTTGACTCTCTGGATTATTAAATTATTTTTTCTTCTTCATATGTTCCTTTTTAGGACTTTCTTTTGTTTGCCTTTGAACATGTCTTTCACAACAGTACTAGAAGATTCCACAAGATTAACTTTAGAAGAATTAAGAGAAAATGATTTCATCTTATCTTTGAGACGGTTTACCTATTCAGTCATCATGTGACTGATACGCTGGAGAGTTAAATTTTTTGTCTTATGTTCTAATTGACTTCTATAATCACTCCAAGATGGTGGAAATTTTCAAGCAGAACATTGGCTTGAAAAATCTCGCACATCTTCATGTCTTCATCGAGATCACAGTTAAGTTCTTATATTTATGAACTTGTTTCATTATTGACTTAATATCAACCATTTGAAATTTAATCCACTGATCGACAACATATTTTTTGTTTCATGCATCATCAACATCATATTTCTTTTCTAAACTATCCCATGTTTTCTTAGCAGATTTATAAGTAACAAATAAATCAAACAAAGGGTTAGTCATATGGCTTAACAAATCTCCTCTCACAGTTACATTATCCTTTTCAAACTTCTTCTTAACAACATCATCAAAAACCACAACACTGCTAAAATCAGTAGTAGTGTTAGAACCACCCATAGAAATTTCGTTAAATAAAACATAATCAACGTCTAATTGTTCAAAGAAAATTAAACAAAAATTGTGACTAGCAATTAAAGTTTATTCCATTCAAAGGCTCAAACTTTAATAAATTAGAAAAAGTTTTGTTCAAGGAAATCACCATACATGTAAGGATATCACTTTCAAATTGTTGGAAAAAATACTACAATGTTGATATTGGTCTGGAATTACAAAGTAGTAAATAACTTAATACAAACACTGTGGCGTGGCAATCCACTGCCTAGGAAGTGATTTTGATCTGACTCCAATGCAAATAGTTGTAGCCGATTGCTCCCCAAGGTTCCACAGATACTCTCAAACACGTGCACTTATGACTGAAAGTTTGGAGATTGCCCAAAATATATTCTAAGAATAAGCTAAGAAGAACGGAGGAAAAATGTTTTTCTCTTCTTTTTGTTGGGATTGTGGTGTTCACAAAAGACACTACTTATATAGGATATTTCAATAGGAGTTATTGAAAATTCAAAAGTTAATTTTGATAACGCATTGTGATTGTTAATGACGTTAAAGGCCATTACATCACATTCTACAAAAACTCTTCTATTGTTTTGAATCGAAAATATTATTCTGTTTGCAACATATTTTACGTTGTATTCTTTGCATTACACAAAATGAATAAAGATGAAATTGATATCAAAATAATTACGGGAAAGGTATTTGTAATACCCCGACTCTTCGAAACTCTAACTTAACTCGTATCATCGTGGAAAGATGAAGAGTGATTAATATATAAGTAAGGATGTGGGTCATATTTTATGTTCTCGAGGATCACATCTTAATTTTTAAAGTTAAGCAGTTTAGTAATAAAAGTTGGCAAAAGTTATGGCAAGTTCCCTTTTAAGGATTTCTCTGAAAATTTAGTGCAAATGTCTCGGAGGTTTTATCCCAATATAAGAAGAGCTAGAGGGACCACAATATATCAATCTAATGTCTATGAGTCTAGTTTCCAACGCATCAAACCATTGATTCATACAACATCATAATAGAGAAATATTCATGTTTTCGTACTGACTGCGCATCAGAGGTGGCTAGTGGGTCTCCTAGGTCGGTGGAACCTTATAAGATAGCATCTTCTTTATTTTTCTTCATTCCAACTCGTCAGAAACCCATAAAAACCAGAGAATTTCTCCTCCAATCATCCTTGTGTGTTCATGATCTCTTCTTGGCTCTTTATAAAAAATTTCCATACATAGCGAGCTCGTCATTTTGGTATAGTTTTCATGGTGAATTGTACGGTGTAGCTCAGTGGAGGCTGTGGCAGCAGGGGTTTTTCAATGGTTTAAGTTTCTTCAGGTGTTCTGGGCGTATAAAGAAAGGTAAGAACCATCTTTTTATCAATTTATGGATACCTTAGGTCTCAGATAGTAAGTTACGATAGGAATCCTTATCGAATGTCAAATTGTCGTGGTAATTCTTGTCCTTAATCATTGATTGAGTTTACCTTCTTTTTATGTTGTATGATGAGGACAGGGGTATTATTCATCATAAACTATAAATAAAAAGGTATGTTAAGGCTATTCCATTCGTTCGTCATGTTTCCTTAAAGCTTGAGAGTGATATAATAGGGTTGTTAATATTGGTGATCTCGTAGATACAATTGTTAGTGGTTGGTTGATTGAGTGGTTATAAACCCTCATTTTAGGGACTCATAATCCTTTGAGAACAGCCCTACGTTAGAAATGACTAGGACACTATTCATATATATTGTTTATAGCTAAATTGCTCGTCTTTAGCCTATTGAATTATTGGTTATCTCCTTTGGGGCTATTGTGGTTAGTTGTTGAGCTATGAATTGCCTACGGGGGCTATGATGTTGGCTAAGAGGACTATGTTATTGCCTAAAAGGGCTATGTGTTTCCTACGGAGCTATATTGATGTCAAAGAATGTTATGTGTTGCCTACGGGGCTACTTTGACGCCAAAAAAGGCTATGTGTTGCCTACGGGGTTATGTGGATGCAAAAGAGGGCTATGTGCAGCCTACAAAGATATGTTGTTGCCTAAGAGGGCTATGCGCTACCTACGGGGCTATATTGTTGTCTAAAATGGTTATGTGACTTCTTACAAAGACAAGGGGCTGCCGATAGGGGTATGTAGATTAATTTGGGACCTTCTGGGCTTATAGGGGCCTAGGTATGTGGTATGGTGTTTGTACCTACCGAGCTTATGGGGGCTTGGTTAGTTTGATGTTTGATTATTTTTGTATGCTTTAATTCAGTAGTGGGTTGGCATGTTGATCTAAATTTTGATTTCTTTACCTGATTACTTTTGGTATATTATGATACTTGCTTATTTAGTTTATCGTTTTTCATACTCGGTACATTATTTCGTACTGATGCCCCATTTCTTGGGGGCACTACATTCATGCCTGCAAGTCTCGAAAGACGACTCGATAGACCTCCCCAGCAGCACAGTTGAGTTCCAGTAGGTTGGCTAGCCCCTTTCCTCTGGAGCTACAAGAGTTTAAAGGTTTGTTGGATTTTGTTGTATATAGTTTTGGGTAGCTCGGGGACCTGTCCCGACAAAGCTTTACTACTCTTAGAGGCCTGCAGACTAGTGTGCCGGGTTGTATAGCCACATTGTTATCCACGCTGACCTTGTTTGTTTGTTGGCCGAAGTTTGGTGATAATTTGTTTTATTGTCTTGATACATAGTATTTCTTCATTTTTGTATAGAGATAATGGCGGCTTTGACAGCCCATATAGCGTTTACATTTTCCTAGATATCATGGTGGGCTCGACGGCCCAAAGAGGATTTATGTGCTAGCTATTTTTTTTTAATTGTGGGAGTAGTTATATTCTTTATAGGATTGTTGGCAGGGGCCTTGCGGCCAAGAGGGTATTTTTTTAGCAGAGATATACTTGTTTGTTTTCTTAAATATGTGTGGCTTCTCCGTGCCATTATAAATGGCTAAGCAGGGTTGACTTAGGCCCATGTTTTTGCATTAGACGCCAGTTGCGCCCCTTGAGTTGGGGCGTGACAAACTTGGTATCCGAGCAACATTGTGTCCTAGAGAGTATGCAAGTCGTGTCTAGTAGAATCTTGTTTATAAATGTGTTGTGCACCACATTTTATGAGCAGAAAGCTACATGGAATGTTAGATTGGTTATCCTCATTTTTCTCACCTCGTGCTACAGAGTTGTGTCTTATGGGTTAAGTTTTTGAGCTTATGATTGATGTTTGTATATAGAGAGAGATGGGTGACACCAAAAAAGCCAAAACTAGCAAGGGGCTAGACGCAGTTGTAGGTGAGGGTACTGGTAAGGTACCACCGGCGGACATAGCCCATTGTGAGACCCAGAAGGAGACATCTTCTCAGGCCGCTATAGCTTCTCCACCAACTCAGGATCCTTTGAGGGCTACAGGATCCCCGACACCACCAAAAGTACCACCTCCAGCTTCTCTTGGTCCCTCTTATCACGATTTCAAGAATGTAGTGTGTATGTTAGCACAGTTAGTAGTTGCACAATGCCAGCCAGTTGCGCCAGGAGTTGTTAGACATTTTGAAGGTCATGGAAGTTCAAGAGTTTGAAAGTTTATAGCTTTGAGTCCTCCAGAGTTTACAGGGACAGATCATAAGGAAGACCCTTAGCATTTTGTTGATCAACTTCAAAGGATCTTCAGAGTCATGCATGCCTCAGTGACTAAGTCGATTGAATTAGCAGCATTTTGACTACGCGTTGTTGCAGTATTGTGGTACGAGAGTTGAGAGAGATCCAGGGGGAAAGATGCACCTCCACCCTCTTGGGATAGCTTTACTGAAGCTTTCATAGATTATTATCTGCCTCGAGAGATTCAGTATGCCCAGACAGATCAATTCCTAAACCTTTGACGGGGAAGAATGAGTGTCCGAGAGTATGGCCTGAGATTTGATTCATTGGCTAGGTATGCACTAGTTTTTATTGATACGATGCATGACATGGTGAGAAGATTTATAAGAGGGCTTGATTCAGACTATATCAATGCTTGAACTACCGCTGTCCTAAATGATAATATAGATATCTCACAAATTCAGGCCTTTGCACAAAACACAGAAGAGCGTCGACATCAGCAATATATGAGGGAGAGGGTTGATAGAGAGCATCAGAAGAGGGATAGGCCTGTTAGTTCATAGGGAGAGTTTCACGGTGGTCCCAGACCTCAATATCCTAGTAGGCCACCCAGACCTACACTACTGCAACTCCAAGGTAGTAGACTTGATCGTCGGGGACAGTGAGGTCCAGGTGAGGGTTCACGACCAGCAGGCTCTCAGCAGCAGATGAGTTCAAGACAGGCCAGGCCAGGCCCACCGCATTGTGCTACATGCGGTAGGATGCATTTTGGGAGATGTAGACAGGGCTCCACAGGTTGTTATTTTTGTGGGCAAAAGGGGCATGTGTGGAGGAATTATCCGACCATAGGTTAGGGTGGTATGGGTCAGTCGATTGGGTCAGTAGTAGGTTTTTCCTCTTCAGCACATTCTGCAGGGCGTGGACCTCAAACTTCAGTAGGTAGAGGTAGAGGTAGAGGTAGAGGGGGAGCATCTAGTTCTGGTAGTGGCCAGAACTGTGTGTATGCACTAGTTGACCGACAGGACATAAAGTCATCACCTGACGTTGTGATAGGTACATTGATTGTTTGTTCTCATTGTATTTGTGCTTTGATAGATCAAGGCTCTACCTTGTCCTATATTACTCCATTTATTGCGAGGAAGTTGTGTATAGAAGCAGAGTCATCGACCCTTCATTGTGTCTACCCCAATTGGTAAGTCTATTATTGCCAATAGAGTCTACCGAGGTTGCACAGTTGAAATTATCGACTGTCAAACCTCTGTAGACCTGGTTGAGTTAGAGATGGTCGATTTCGATAACATTATGGGTATGGATTGGCTAATATCTTGTTATGCGAATGTTGAGTGCTGGACAAAGATTGTAAGATTTTATTTTCCAGGAGAGGCAGTGCAAGAATGGAAAGGTAATACAGCAGCGCCGAAAGGTAGGTTTATTTCCTATCTTAAGGTAAGAAGGATGATTACTAAAGGTTGCATTTATCATTTTGTTCAAGTTCAGGATAAGGATGTAGAACCACCGGTTCTCCCATCTATTCCAGTGGTTAATGAGTTTCCAGATGATCTTCCTAGTATCCCGCTAGAACAGGAAATTGATTTTGCTATCGATATGCTACCAGGTACACAACCCATATTTATCCCTCCTTATAGAATGGCTCCTGCTAAGCTAAAGGAGTTGAAGGATCAGCTGAAAGATTTGTTGGATAAAGGTTTTATCAAGCCCAGTGCTTCACCATGGGGTGCACCAGTATTATTTGTGAGGAAAAAGGATGGCTCACTAAGGATGTGTATCAATTATCGACAGTTGAACAAGGCTACTATAAAGAATAGGTATCCACTTCCGAGTATCGATGACTTGTTTGATCAACTACATGGTGCTAAGTACTTTTCGAAGATTGATTTGAGATTAGGGTACCATCAGGTACGAGTTTGGGAGAAAGATATTTTGAAGACAACTTTTAGAACTAGATATGGCCATTTTGAGTTTTTGGTGATGTATTTTGGATTGAACAATGCCCCAGCAATGTTTATGGACCTGATGAATAGCATATTCTGGCCGTATCTAGACATATTTGTGATTGTATTTATTGATGATATTTTGGTGTATTCGCACTCAAAAGTCGAGCATGCAGATCATTTGCAAGCAGTCCTTCAGGTTCTTCGAGAGCAAGAACTTTACACAAAGTTCTCTAAGTATGAGTACTGGTTGAGCTCTATGGATTTCTTAGGCCATATTGTATCAGATGCGGGTAATATGGTTGATACACAGAATATTGAGGCCTTGAAGACTTGTCCTAGATCCACAACTCCGACAGAGGTTCGTAGTTTTTTAGGGTTAGATGGTACTACAGAAGGTTTGTAGAGGGGTTTTCTTCACTGTCAACACCACTAACAAAGATGACTCATAAAGTAGTTAAGTTTCAGTGGACTGAAGCTTGTGAACATAGTTTCCAAAAGTTGAAGGACAGGTTGACATCAGCACCAGTCCTAGCCTTGCCAGAGAGTTCTGAGGGCTATGTAGTATTCTAAGATGCTTCTAGTATTGGGTTAGGATGTGTTCTAATGCAACATGGTAAGGTGATTGCATTTGCTTGAAGGCAATTGAGGAAGCATGAGAAGAACTACCCAACTCACGATTTAAAGTTAGTTGCAGTTGTGCATTCACTGAAGACCTGGAGACACTATCTATATGGCGTTCATGTGGACATTTTCAGAGATCATAAAAGCTTTTAGTATATCTTTAGACAAAAAGAATTGAATCTGCAACAACATCAATGACTTGAGTTACTGAAAGACTACGACGTAGATATTTTATATCATCCAGGAAAGGCAAATGTGGTAGCTGATGCCCTCAGTCGTAAATCAATGGAAGTTTATCATATTTAGGTGTTGAGAGGTGTGAATTAGCTCAAGAACTTCATCAATTAGCCAATTTGGGAGTCATATTAGAGGAGGCAAGTGATAGTGGGGTCAGAGTTCAGAAAACAATTGTATCATCTTTAATCGTAGAAGTGAAGGAACGACAGTATAAGGATCCCTACTAAGAGCAGCTCAAAGGAAAAGTTCATGATAAGGAGTCATTAGCCTTTGATATAGCAGGAGATGGAGTCCTCAGATATAGAGATCGATTGTGTGTTCCAAATGTGTTAGGGCTTCAACAACATATTATGGCAGAGGTACATCATTCCCAGTATTCTATTACACCAGGATCGACAAAGATGTACCATGATATTAAAGAGATCTATTGGTCGCATAAGATGAAAAAAGGATGTTGTTGAGTTTCTGGCACACTGTCCTAACTGCCAACAGGTGAAGGTTGAGCACCAGAAGCTTGCTGGGCTGGTCCAGGAGATAGCCATTCCTTTATGGAAGTGGGAGGTAATTAATATGGATTTTATTACTAGGTTACCTCAATCGCGGCGTAAGTTTGACTCTATTTGGGTAATCGTTGATAGGTTAAAAAAATCATCCCACTTCTTACCAGTGAAGACTACTTTCTCAGCCGAAGACTATGTAGGGCATTACATCCTAGAGATTGTTAGGTTTCACAGCGTCCCAACATCTATTATCTCATATAAAGAAGCACAATTTACCGCTAACTTCTGGAAGTCTCTCCAGAAAGGACTAGGGACACAAGTTAATCTTAGTACATCCTTTCACCTTCAGATAGATGGCCAAGCTGAACGCACCATTTTAACACTGGAGGACATGATACGGGCATGCATGCTGGACTTCTATGGAAGTTGGGATGACCACTTACCTCTTATTGAGTTTGCATATAACAATAGTTATCATTCTAGCATCAAAATGGCACCTTGTGAGGCTTTGTATGATCGGAAATGCAGATCCCCTATTGGTTGGTTTGAGGTAGGTGAGTCAGGGTTGGTTGGACCCGATCAGGTACAATAGAAAATGAAGCGGGTTAATCTCATTCGAGAACTTTATTGACTGCTTAAAGTCGCCAAAAGTCATACGCAGATGTGCGGCGAAGATATTTAGAGTTTTGTGTCGATGACTGGGTATTCTTAAAAGTCTCACTAATGAAGGGTGTTATGAGATTTGGAAAGAAGGGCAAGCTTAGTCCAAGATTCATTGGGTCATACCAGAACCTTCGGAGGGTAGGAAGAATGGATTATGAGTTAGAGTTTTCATCGGGGCTAGAATCGGTTCATCCAATCTTCCATATATCGATGCTGTGAAAATGCATAGAAGACCTTTCTCGGGTTGTCCCTTTTGAGGATGGTCAGATCACAAAGGAGCTAACCTATGAGGAAACTCCAAATGAAATATTAGATTGACAGGTCTAAAGGTTGAGGACCAAAGATGTGGCTTCTGTAAAGGTATTGTGGAGAAACAAGAATAAGGAAGAGGTTACGTGGGAAGCCAAGGATGGCATGAGATCTAGATATCCTCAGTTGTTTTATATCCCACAATGGTAACAATATCAGTTTTGATTAGCATAGTGAGGTAGGATACCCTTTTAGTCTTTTTATTATTGCTTATTATTGTTGTTGTTATTGTGTTGTTGTTGTATTTTGCTCGTACTATTATTGCGGAGCTATGTAACTTAGTTATTTGTATTCTCATGTGAGGTGCTTAGGTTGGGATCTTCTGCATTTTTGGTTGTTGGATATTCATGTCTATAGAGGACACTTTTCCAAAATTTTTGCAACTACCAAGGACTTAATCGTGTGGCTTAGATTCTTCATTCGAGGATGAATGATTCTAAAGGGGGAAAGATGTAACACCCCGACTCTTCAAAAATCTAACTTAACTCGTATCTTCGTGTAAAGACAAAGAGTGATTAATATATAAGTAAGGATGTGGGTCATTTTTTATTTTCTTGAGAGTCACATCTTAATTTTTGAAGTTAAGCGAGTTTAGTAATAAAAGTTGGCAAAAGTTATGGCAATTAGTTCCCTTTTGAAGATTTCTCTGAAAATTTAGTGCAAATGTCTCGGAGGTTTTATCCCAATATAAGAAGAGTTAGAGGGTCCACAATACATAAAATCAAAGGTCTACGAGTCTAGTTTCTAACGCATCAAACTGTTGATTCATACGATATCAGAATAGAGAGATATTCACGTTTTCGTACCGACTGCGCAGCAGAGGCGGCTAGTGGGTCCCCTAGGTCGATGGAACCTTATAAGATATCATCTTCTTCATTTTTCTTCATTCCAGCTCATAAGAAACCCATAAAAACTAGAGAATTGCTCCTCCAATCATCCTTGCGTGTTCATGTTCTCTTCTTGGCTCTTTATAAAAAAATTCCTTACGTCACGAGCTCGTCGTTTTGGTATAGTTGATTTTATAGTGAATTGTGTGGTGTAGCTCCGTAGAGGCTGTGTCAGCAGGGGTTTTTCAGTGATTTAAGTTTTGTTAGGTGTTCTAGGTGTGTAAAGAAAGGTAGGAACCATTTTTTTATCAATTTATGGATACCTTAGGTCTTGGATAGTAAATTACGATAGGAATCCTTATCGAATGTCGAATAGTCGTAGTAATTCTTGTCCTTAATTATTGATTGAGTTAACCTTTTTTTTTTAGTGTTGTAGTGGTGCAGACATGGGTATTATTCAACATAAACTATAAAGAAAAAAGTATGTTAAGGCTATTCCCTTTGTTCAACGTGTTTCCTTAAAGCTTGGGAGTGATATAATAGGGTTGTTAACGTTGGTGATCTCGTAGATACAACTATGAGTGGTTGGCTGATTGAGTGGTTATAAACCTTCATTTTAGGGACTCATAATCCTTTGAGAACATCCCTACGTTATAAACAACTAGGACACTATTCATATATATTGTTTATAGCTAAATTGCTCGTTTTTAGCCTATTGAATTGTTTGTTATCGCCCTTGGGGCTATTATAGTTAGTTGCTGAGCTATGAACTGCCTACGGGGGCTATGATGTTGGCTTAGAGGACTATGTTATTGCCTAAGAGGGCTATGTGTTTCCTACGGGGCTATATTGATGCCAAAGAGTGTTATGTGTTGCCTACGGGGCTATGTGGATGCAAAATATGGCTATGTGCAGCCTACAGAGCTATGTTGTTTCCTAAGAGGGCTATGTGCTGCCTACGGGGTTATATCGTTACCTAAAAGGGTTATGCAACTTCTTACAAAGACAAGGGGCTAACGATAGGGGTATGTAGATTGATTTGGCACCTTCTGGGCTTATGGGGGCCTAGGTAGGTGGTATATTGTTTGTACCTGCCGAGCTTATGGGGGCTTGGTTAAGTTAATGTTTGATTATTTTTGTATGTTTAGATTCAGTAGTGGGTTATCATGCTTATCTAAATTTTGATTTCCTTACCTGATTGCTTTTGGTATATTATGATACTTGCTTATTTAGTCTATCGCCTTTCATACTCGATACATTATTTCGTACTAACGCCCCATTGACTGGGGGCGCTGCATTCATGCGTGCAGGTCCCGACAGACGACTCGATAGACCTCCACAGCAGCACAGTTGAATTTCAATAGGCTGGCTATCCCCTTTCCTCCAGAGCTACCAGAGTTTAAAGGTTTATTGGATTTTGTTGTATATAGTTTTGGGTAGGTTGGGGCCCTGTCCCGACAAAGCTTTACTACTCTTAGAGGCTTGTAGACTAGTGTGTCGGGTTGTATAGCCACGTTATTATCCACGTTGGCCTTGTTTGTTTGTTGGCCGAAGTTTGGTGATGGTTTGGTTTATTGTACATAGTATTTCTTCGTTTTTGTATAGAGATAATGGCGGCTTTGACAACCCATATAGCATTTACATTTTCCTAGATATCATGGTGGCCTCAATGGCCCAAACAGGATTTATGTGCTAGCTTGCTTTTTTATTTTTTTTTAATTGTAGGAGTAGTTATATTCTTTATAGGGTTGTTGACAGGGGCCTTGCGGCCAAGGGGGTATTTTTTTAGCTGAGATATACTTGTTTATTTTCTTAAATATGTGTGGATTCTCCTTGCCATTATAAATGGCTAAGCAAGGTCGTCTTATGCCCAAGTTTTGGCATTATATGCTAGTTGCGCCCCTTGAGTTGGGGCATGACAGTATCTTCACAATCCAAAAATACATAACGAAGATAATGAGGGAGAGATTTGAGTTCTAACCTTGGTTCTTTCTCAATTGAAGACTTGGCGGGTGAACTCTATATTTTATTAGATTTTTGGGATAAGTCCCCAACCCAGTAAGAGGAACTACAACTTCATCATAGTCTTGAATCTTCTCACCATCATAACTGAGCAAAACAACGACCAATGATTCACTTATAAATATCACTTCTGCAATGCTAGACACAACCTCATCAATGGTATAAATTATCGAAATAACTTGAAACTCACTTGATTGTTTCATTGACTTGCACACGTTGAATGTAACTTTTTCATTGTTCACTCAAAACTTCAATTCACCACTCTCTAAATCAACCAATACCTTTTCGATAATCAATAATGGTCTACCTATATAGTTGAGACTTCAAAATTCATTTCACAATAAAGGATAATGAAGTCCACACAAAATATTAATTTATAAACTTTGATCAAGATATCATATAAGGGATATAACATTCTGATAGGCTTTTTAATTGACTTATCCCATGAGGAACTCTTTTTGAATAGGACAAAGGCATGAGATTAATGCTTGCCCCAACATCCCACAAAGCCTTTTCAAATTGATACATTTCGTTACATGAAATTATGAATGCACCATAATCTTTCGTATTAACCACCATATTGCTTGACATAATCACACTACAATGATGCAATATTTCAACCCTTTCAAAATTCATTCTCCATTCCTTAATCACCAAATTTGTCATAAATTTTACATATCCAAAAATCTCAAGTAAGACATCTACAAATGGGAAGTTCATCAAACGAATTTTGAATATAGAGAAGAATTTATTAAACTTGACATCTTCATTTTTCTTCTTAAATTTTTTAAGGAAAGGTGAGAGAATTTTCATTGTATGTCAGAACGGATGTAATTGCATCATTCTTTTCACTTTCACCCACTTCAACATTCAATAGGACCTCACTCTCTGTTTCATCATCGACCAACATCGGTCCATCAATTTTCACCCTATCAAAATTAGACTCCTAAACTTTGGATTTTTGTTTGCCCTCCACCCCAAGAGTCTCATTCTCCTTCCTTACATCTATCCCAATCGTTTTACCACTCCTTGTAACAATAGACATATAATGAGCATTATATTTTTTGAATCCGTCACGATATCACTTAGGATACCTCCTTTTTGTCTTGAATTTTAATGAGCCAAAATTTGTTTTATTTGTGCCTCTAGTTATTTAATGGGAACACAATGAAAAGTGATCATTTGGTTTAAAGAACAGAAGTTACTCATTCATTTCTAAGCACTTTATTCGAACCTTCAACTTTATTTAAAATTCGAGAAAGCATATCTTCCGTCCAATAACTCTCAGGGTCGGCATTGAATTCCTTAGGCTTGGACCTATCGATTCCTCTCTTTGCCCATTCTCTTCTTGTTTTGCTTATAATTTTTTTTCAACACACTAACATCTTAAATAAGCCACCTCTATTTAGATGATAATGAAATAATTTAGTTATAGATATTTACTACTCTGTATTAAGTTCAAGATGTTTTACATAATGACAATTCCCTTCTTTGTCGCAGGTTAAGACAGGGTTAGACCCTTAGCTAATAGGTGTCTTCATCGGAAAATGACATTGTATATAAAAGTCAAATTTTAATTTATATGTATATATATATATTCCTTAACACAAATTAAAAGTATAGTCTAGTAATTAAAGGTTATAAAAATTGTTGAGTTTTTGGCTAAAATCATCCCTGAAGTATGACTTAAACTTAAAGTACATCCTTATGTTATATAAGTGAACAAAAAAAATCCTTGAACTATCCAAAAAATTGCAAGATTCACCCTTCTATCTATTTTTTTAAGAAACTCACGCCACCAACAAAAATGTGTTAAGTCAAATAAATATATGTCCACATGGTTAAGCTAGTCAAGTTAAGTAATTTTTTTAAGTTTTAGAAATTGTGGGTTTAATCACATTCAAACAAAATATATTCAAATTCTAAATATTCTTTGTAAAAATATGGCCAAATACTACTCCAACTTCAAAATTTTCAAATAAAATATTTTTTTTTTATTTTCATAACTAAACGCCTACGTAATTTCACTAAATTTCCATCATTTATGTACATTGTATAAAATGCAAATTGCATTGTATATATAGTACATACGCCCTAAGTATTTTATTAAAGATAATCTCTAAATAGTTGGACGTAGTATTTTTAAAATGATTTTTTTTACATAATATTTCTAACCATCGGAATCTACTATATAAATATTTCAAAACTTATGTATTGTTGCAAGTCAATTTACTTGATGATGCAAAAAATATATAAACTCACAAAATTTAAATTCTGAGAATGAAAGATTCATTTCCTATCCATATCGTTATACTTTTTAGGTAACTTTGATCTTCTCGTCGTGGCCAAAACATGACCAAGTTTTTATTTATTTATTGGTTCAATCAATTTCTTAACAAAAATAGACTGAATGATAATTCTTGTTATTTTTTGGATAGTATAAAGATATTTTGTGCTCACTTAGATAATATAAGAATGTACGAGATAAATGATTTTAGCCAATAACTCAAAAATTGTTTGACATTGCCCTCGTATCTCCATAACTGTAGGCCCTAAAACACGAGTGTATGTATTATTGTGTAGAGTATTGTTGGAAGACATAGATCCCCAGTCCTCTCGGTGCTGCGTTGAAAACCATTATGCTTGCTGACATCTTTCATGGTCGGCATTGTCAAACCCCCATTTCCCCTTTTCCCCACCCACCTGTTTCATTTTCCTCTTTTCCTTTCCTCAAACACTCTCACTTCAATTCAATCATTAACCTCACAAAGGATAACGATCCATTGATTAACTATGGTGGTTTGGACCCGTGCAGTGGTAAGAACATGGCGATGTATACCCACCAATTTTAGCAGGGCTTTTTCTGAAAAATTACCTACACCGGAAACTAAGGGAAGAAATGTTCAGTGGGTATTCCTGGGTTGCCCTGGTGTCGGAAAAGGGACCTATGCAGCTCGACTTTCTAAGCTTCTTGGCGTACCCCACATAGCTACTGGTGATCTCGTCCGTCAACAACTATCCTCTCATGGACCTCTTGCCTCTAAGGTTTGTTCTTCTTTTTCTTTCTGAATAGTTTCGGGTTTCTATTAATTTATATCTATCTGTGAAATTCATGTGATCTTTTGCCTAGTTCCCTTGGATTTCCGTATGTTTGGTAAAATCTTGAAAATGTGTACTCCAGGTAATTCTGGGGGTTCTATTAAAATCTCCGTATCTTTGAAATTTATGTGATGGAACGGTAAAGTTCCCATCTTTTAATATAAGGACAATGATGCACTTAAAGGATTCCAAATGACTGACCAAATAAGGGCTAAGTTGGAGATTTGCTGGTTACCCTTGTCTTTTGATTCGTTAGACAAGAAACTTTCTTAAATACAGTTTAATACAAATGCTCTCTCTGTCTTGCCAAATGATGTTTATGGAAGATTTGGCTGAAGTTTTTATATTTTTTCCTCTTTTAGGATAGTTTGGTAGAAATATTTAATTCTTTTCTCCCTCCTCCCCTGCTACCCCCTAAGTTGCTCGGACTCTTCACTTTTGGTGCCGCACCCGTGTCGACATGACATGGGTTTGGGTGTGGGATCCATCTCCAATTTGGCCAACCAATTTTGGGTACTTAGACCAAAATCGATGGGAAACTCGGGACAGTTTTAATGATTTTTGTAATCAATACCAAAGCTAAGGTGAAATTGAAGGAAATGCAAATACCTTTTATGTAGAAATTTCTATGTCACTCTTTTTCCTTTAATCTCCTTCGAGGATTCTCCTCAAGTTCTCCACATAATATCTCATAATTTAGGTTTTATAACTCTATTTCTAGATATTTTAATTATTTTTAGGCGAACCCCGGCACCCGTATCCATACATGAATCCATATCCCCGAATCTTAAAAATTAGATCATGAAAGATCTGACCTCTAGATCCGCACCCGAGTCCGAGCAACTTAAGCCCCCCCAATGTTTTTGTATGTGACTTACTCTAGAAAGTTTGATATAATTTCAAGCTCACTCAAATTGTAAGTTAAAAGTTGCTTTATGTAATAATATTGTACCCATGAGCCAATGAAAATGTTGCAACAACTCTTATGGCATCTTATAAAGTTATGTAATAACTAAATAATAGGGAAAGTATTTGTAAGTATGCTTGTATTAGTGGTGTGAGAGATACATTTGTCAATGTTGTGAGAAATAAATATGGTATTCTCACTTTTAGATGTATATATTAGGTCTTTTACCATATAAAGAGATTTTCTTTCTTAAAAGTCAATGTAAGCTTATTTCAATGACTTTAAGATTGATTTTCCTGACTTTGGACAAGGCAACCATTTTAGGAGTATGTTTAAAAAAGGATTATCATTTGAAAAGTTCTTAACGTTCACATAGTTAATACTTTTGTATCTTATTTGGACAATAAATGAAAACCAGAAAAATCTTTTTGTCTGGATATCTTGTTGCTTTCACATGATCTCCTGAAAAAAAGTTACCAGTACTAAAATAACAATTATGATGATTCAACCCTAAACTAGTAGGATGCGAGGCGTGACTTGGTTCCCTTTTTTTCCTTCATATATAGGAGACATAACTTGGTTCTATTCTTTCTTTTGGGTCCATTATTTCATTGCTCAGTAAATTTTATTTTAAAGTACCTAGTAGTTTTCCAAGAATAGAGATTCTCTAAATTTCAATTATCACACTTGTTCCTACACCAAAATATAAATTTTAACCAAACTAAAAAAGCGTATTGGCAGACACTGGACCAAAGGTAAGTACCAATAACCAGTTAATCTTAATTCCAACTAGTTGGTATTGCCTATATGGATCGTTGCTTCCATTGTATATGCTCTTTAACAAAACCACATATTTGAAGAGATTGAAGGTATTTCGAGACAACTTTGTTCCATGTGGGATAGCTCGACTTTCTGTAATGCCTTCAATCATCATAGTGTTACACTAACAATCAGTGCAATTTGAAGTACATAGGACATGATTTGACCATCATGCGTTCTTCTCTCGTTATCTCCTCTATATGTGCTACTTGCATCTTTGTCAGATATGATTATTTCTAATATCATTTATCCATCCATCTTAATTTCTATTAAATATTTATGTGTTCATATTTCTGCTTTGGTGCCTTCTGAATTGTATTGTAATAAAATAATTGTTTCTTTGATAAGTTGAAGAAAAGTCTAAATCTTAAGCTTAGATGTGAAAATATGAATTTGTATTTATCAACTTTGTTGATTATGCTCTTCATTTACTCCACTGTGCCTTTTTCCCCCCTAAAGTCGTTCTACTAATTTCTTTTGTGAACTTATTTTGTGCCTTCTGTTGCAGCTTGTGGATATTGTTAGTCAAGGGCAATTAATTTCAGACGAAATTGTAATAGATTTGCTATCTAAGCGTCTTGAAGCTGGAGAAGCGAAAGGTGAAATAGGATTTATTCTTGATGGATTTCCTCGAACTATACGGCAGGCGGTAAGCAGTTGTTTGTATAATGGATTTCCTGTGTCTAGATTGATTATTGCGCTTCTGAATAAGTACTTCCCCAGTTTTTTCTAGGTAATAGCTTACTAATCTAAAGGAAATCTATACATATAAATATGCATACACACACACATATCTGTATACATGTGCTATTATCATGTTTCTTACATGTGTGTATTATTTAATTTGACGGTTGCACCTGTTGACTGGGACTTAATCTTGTGCATCTATGTACTTTAATAGGCCAATATTTTCTTTCACAGTCTGGCATCTGGCACACAGAGGCTTGCTATGGATATAACTTAGCAAGATAATTTATTACGTTCTAATATCAGTACTTGAGGACTGTTTCACAACTAGCGAGGATGCATTACTATAACAGGTTAATGGTTATGGGCTTATGGCTGGACCTGCAATTGGAATGCCGCTTGCTCAAGAAAAGTTGAATATGCTGTTGAACGAAATGAATGAATAAAGTACAAAAAATTGAAATCAACAGCAAAGCCCGATATGATTCTCTCAATAGACTGTGCGGTCTGAGAATTAAGCTCTTAGTTGAGGTGATTAGATCCTAACTAGAGTAGGTAATACTTCATCTTACATGAGATACATTTTATTTGTATGTTACGTCAAAGTTTCTGCAAAGAGCAAAACTCTGAACTGCATAATACGTTCATCAGATATATTAGCCAATTCTTATGTTCATATGTAGATAAGGGAAAATGTCTGAGCTAATAAGAGCAAATATCTGGCCTAAGTGTGTCATATTAGTTGTTTCTTGATTTCTTCTAGTGACACCTGTTAATTGGGAGAGACCTTGTGAAACATTGACCAAGGTTAACTAGTCTTCAACTTTTTACAATTAGTTTCAAAATTTGTGGCATGTTTGAACAGCCATGTACATCATCTTATATGTTCTCTTCAATTGCTACTAGAAACATTTTGATATTGCTTCTTTTTTTTTTTTGTATGTCAATGCAAGTAATGGCCTTGAAAGTTCTAAATTATGTCCTCGCTAGGTTTTTCATAACTGGGTAGTCTTTACTTTTTCTTTTTTTTTTTATAACTGAGAAATCCATCCGTAACCCGTCCTTTGGACCAATCACAGCCTTCTAAACTCGGTGGATAATGAACTGGGTAGTCTTTACTGACATTAGACTTTCCTCAGATGTACCTTGTTAAAAGGCTTTACTTAGCTCTCAGTTATCATCCACAATTGCCTCTACTTAATTGAGCATCATGTACATGCTTTGATTGTTTGACTGGCATAAAGTGTTGTGTCGCTACTCCTCTATGAGCATAAGCTGGAAATTTTGCTAACAGTTATAAAATAATAGTTTACATCCTGTCCTAGAGAACTGTCTCCTGGTAATAAGGATGGAATTACAATGTTAAGGATACATTCTAATTCTCTTCGACAGTTAGCAATTTCAAAAAGATAAAATTATAGTCTTTGAGGCATGGGTTTATTATCTGCTTCTCTACCTTTATATGACTAGTATGAGAGCACAGGCAAAGTACAATCTAAGAACTAAATGCCCTTGCTTTGGTAGTTATGGACAACAGGACAAGGAGAAATATTTGGATATCACCTTGTTATCAATGTTAACTAGTCTGGGAGCTTTTTTCTTGGGTTTTAGCTTTAATGGCCATACAATTGTGGATACTTCAGTTTCGAAAGGCTCATGTGATGTATTTCAACGTATTGTGTTAGTGATTTTAACAGTCACAACTTTAGGGTTTTCTTGGACTGGGTCTGTTATATGTTCCTCTGTTTTAATTAGAAGCTTAACTTCTTTATTTGGTAGACTCTTTCTATTGGTTCTTAATCAATATTTTGTTTGTGGATTGCTTTAAGTGATATTATGTTTTCTGTATTATTTATTGCTGCACCAATCGTTCGTGGGATTAGACCAATTTCTAAATTTGTGGAAGCTGCCAATAATGGCAGGGGATCAATTTATCAAAAGTTAGAAAAATGAACTATTAGAGGATGTAGTCAACTTCCTGCCTAATGTAGGATTGCAAATCTTGTAACCTATATCAAAAAATGTGGCTCCCCTTCAAAAACATACAACATGTGCATCTATCAGTTGCTCCTATAAGTAGTCTAAAACATCAAAAATGTCTTCTGTTTGAGCTATTAGTTTCTGTTTACGCCAAAAATAAAAAAGCGAGACAGATAGCCCTGTAAGTTGCTCTGCTTGTCTTCAAAACATCTGCTGTTCCTTTCCTCCCAGACTAACCACCAAATGCAAGCAGAGACAATTTTCCATCTCTCTTCTTTCTTTGCTGCATTCATCACCTTGTTCCAGCAGTTAATGTTCCTTGGCTTCACCCATTCAATCTTCCTTAGACTTATGAACACTCTCCACAACTGATCTGTCCACATACAATGTAAAAAGAAATTGTTGATTGTCCCAAGGCCTATTCTCTACACAGGAAGCACCTAGAACAGAGGTGAAATCCCCTCTTGTTCAGGTTCTCACGGGTCAGTGCTGCTTCTTTAGCTTAAATCCATGTAAAACAGTTCACTTAATAAGGAATCTTTGATTTCCAAATCATCTTCCTTGGTGAATCCTCCTCCTGAGCCTCTGTTCAATTTAGATCCTTATATGCTGAATTAACTGAGAAAATACCTGTGCTGTCCTTCTGCCACTCCAGTTTATCCCCTTCCTCTACTAGATCAGGGTAAAGTTGTTGCAGGGGGTGTTCCCAATCCATTTATCATTCCAAAATGGGACCTTCAGTCCATTTCCAACCTTGAACCTGATTCTGGATTGTATTAATGGCCGCAGGTTCCTAATTGCTCTCCACTCAGTGCATTCATATGGTATTGTTATCATGTTGTCATCTAGTTATCATCCACTCCATAGTTAGCTACGATAACCTTCCACAGCATGTCTTCACAAGATGTAAACTTCCATAGCCACTTCATCCTAAATTTTGATTCTGCTTCTTTGAGTTTCTGATTCCTGTTCTTCCTACTTCCTTGCACATGTTAACTCTACCCATTTCACCAGCTGGAACTTTTTCTTGTCTTCACTACTTCACAAGAAATTTCTTCTCATTGCATCCAGTCTCTTGATCACACTAGCAGGGATGGGAAAAATGGACATCACGTAGGAGGGAATCACATCCAGTACTCTGTTATGAGAGTCAACCTACCTTCTCTGGAAAAATATTGACTTTTCCAATTTGTTAGCTTCCTTTTACATTTTTCCACCACTCCGTTCCATATCCCGTTTGATTTTCTTTTGGCACCAAAGGCATGCCAAGGTATATGGTTGAAAGTTCCTCTATTCTACACCTAATATCTCTGCCAGATACCTAATTGTGCTACAATGGGGTAGATGAAACTCTTTCCCCAGTTAATGTAGAGTCTAGACACTGCTTCAAAAGTGATGAGTATCACTGTCAGCATCAGAATTTGTTCCTCCTCTGCTTCATGAAAAACTCAAGTGTCATCTGCATATTGCAGATGTGTTATCTCTTGACTGTCTTCCTCACCTGCCTGGAATCCCCTTATCCATCCCCTCAGTTTTGCTGTGTTTAGCATGTTTTTCATTCTTTCTATTGCTAAAATAAACAGGAAAGGAGAGAGGGGATCCCCCTGCCTTAGTCCCTTCTGAGAAGGAAAAGAAACCATTTGGAGTCCTGTTGATTAAAACTGAGAATATCACTGTGCTGTTGCAATGTTTAGTCCACACAATCCATCTTGTGCCAAACCCCATTCTTTGAAGCATATGGATGAGAGACTTCCAATTCAAGTGATCATATGTTTTCTGGATATGTAGTTTGAATAAGAAACCTTGTTTTAGGCTTCTTTGTCTGTTTTCCCCACACTCAGTGACAATTAAGATTGCATACATGATCTTCCTCCCAATGTTAAGGATTTTACATTTTTGTTTAACCCTACTCCTTCTCTTCAAAAAGTTAATATGAAAGGAAGTAAGGAACATGAGTATCCTCTTTCCCCCAAGGGTAGGGAGAAACTGTTGGTAACATTAAAGCTGATATCCCTTAGTTGTGTATCCTCAGGAGAAGATCATCATGCTCTCCTGATGATTGTTTTTTGGTTGATGCACAAAGTTTGAATCGATTATCTGAAGGGCAAAAGTTGAACATTGATGAAGATTAATGTAATAATTTACTGAAACTTCAGGAGGCTGTAAAGTAGAGGTACGGCCAGTTATCTTTTGGCAATGCTTTATGCAAAGTCAGGACATTGATGTCTTCAGTCTTCACTAGTGAAATAAGGTTTCCTGTACTAGGGTCTAGGGCTGCTTGCTGGAGTGTCTCCACCAGTTTAGAGGATCATCTTTGTTTCCCTTGTTCTTGGGACCAAAAGTTTCCAACACAAGCATTCCCCTGTCTTTCTTTCCCGGCTATGTCTCTTCTATTGCTTGCTTTCTCCCTCCGGCGTAGTAAAAGTCTGTTTCATGTGGTGTCATGGGCCGGTATGACTTCTCAACCTCTTCTACTTTTTGATACTACGATGTGGACCCTTGCTTCCCGAATTTCTGTTATTTTTGGCTGAGGCAGGTCAGGTCATATCTTTTGTTGCCATCAGAATAACTGATATGATTGCCAAGTTCTGGTAACAAATTAGAATCCAAGAGCAAACACTGAAACTTATGGTCTAGTGTTTGAAGGCTAAATTATTAATATATCTTGGACTTTGGTGGGTTCACCTTACTCTCTGTTGTATAACATTTTGTTTTTATGCCAAGCAAAACTTTTACTATAATTGAAATTCTCTGCAGCCCTTGGTTCCTATATTTGGAATTTTATTTCCCCTATAATTGTATCTAGAGATGAAACAGATCTGATATGTGTACAGGTCCAAGCAATGAATTATCAACAGTGTAAGTGCTGCTCTCTGATAGTGGCTAAGCTGCTTTGTGCACTGAAATTAATCAATTTTTCTCCTTCTTTAACTAGATAGACGACATTTTCTCTGATCCTATTATATGTGTTATTTAGGAAATCTTAGAGGGAGTGACAGACATTGACTTGGTGATTAATCTGAAGCTTCGGGAAGATGCGTTGATCGCCAAGTGCTTAGGAAGAAGGACTTGTAGCGAGTGTGGAGGCAATTATAATGTTGCGTGCATTGATATGACGGGTGATGATGGCGAAACTAGAATGTACATGCCTCCCCTTCTCCCTCCTCTGCATTGTGAAACCAAACTTATTACACGGTCTGATGACACTGAAAATGTTGTGAAGGAACGCCTCCGCATCTACCATGAAACAGTATGATCTATTTCTCTCTTATTTATTATTTCTCGCTCTGTGCAAGTATTCTCTTCATGTACTTGACTGGTGAATATACCCATTCCTACATTACAACTTCTTCACACTTCCGTAGACAACAAAAATCTGTTCCATTCACAACTCAAGAAATAATAATTCTGAGCAATTATGATGTGTTTTGCAAGCAGATCATCGAATCATTTACTCAAATTTTATGTTTTCTTGTAGTACGTCAAATCGGAAGATAATCACTGTTTTTGACATCTGTATACAGTCAAAAGTGGCATTGAGATACTCTATAACCGTTAGTTTTTTTTTCCTCTTGTCCTTTATTTAGCCGGTCTCGACTAGTTTGGGGTTGAAGTATAGTTGATTGGTTGGATTGCGCTGGAGCTGCTATTGCATGTGATCCTTCCAAAGTGGCCTCTTTTGTCAATATGTGCATTTCTTTTGTGCAGTGGTTACTAACCTATTGTTGTATTTCCTGTAACTGTGTTTTTTTCTCCCCAGACCCCAGATCCTCATTTGTTTTAGGACAAGATGGTACAAACTTAATTCTCAGTTAGCTACTGTGGTACATCCACATTCGTAATTTACTTTTCTAAATGCTTGCCCACAAAGATAGGGGTAAAGTCTCCGTACATCCTACCTTCTCCAAAGTTACACTAGGTATGTTATTGTAACATACTAACTGCTTATGTTGTTCCTGCAGAGCAAACCAGTAGAGGACTTTTATCGCAAGCGGGGGAAGCTGTTGGAGTTTGATCTCCCTGGAGGAATTCCAGAGTCATGGCCAAAGTTGCTTCAGGCTTTGAACATCTACGACGAGGACAAGAAATCTGCAGCAGCATGATAATTGATTACTTGTCTTCTCAGTATGTTTACTGTTGTTGTAGGTTCATTCTTTGCATACATGTTGGACATGCGCGAGCATCTATTCGATTTAAAAAGCACGATAATGGGGCTCCCTACCCCTTTCTCTTCTCTCCCTCACTATTGTCCATGTTTGTTCATAAAGGTCAGCAAACTATGTGATTTCATAAATATTTTGATGATATAGTAGGGTAAATGTTATTTAGTTCTAATTACATAGTTTGGTATGTTCATATGCTTAAATAATCAGTTGGTTAGTAGGAAATTGAGACTAATTAGGATAGAGTAGTTACATGGTGTAATTATAAGGCTACTTTTAATTATTATTTTTTTCTTTTTATTTATTTTTTGTTTCTATTATTTTAATAACTTTCTTATTTTTATTTTTTAAAATGTTTTTCATTTTTTATATTTATCTTTCATTTTTTTTCGCATTTTTAAGCCTTTTACTTCTTGTGATTCCATGTAATTGCTTATATTTTTTTCCTTATTTTTTTTATTTTCTCCATTTAGCATAACTGTATTAATATTCTAGGTTTTTTTTTAAAATTCTGGAATTTCATTGTTGAATGAGTGTTATTGACGCATGTTTTATTTTCTTTTGAATTATATTTGTTTAAGTTAAATTGAAACTTATTTTATGTTTTGATGGAATTTGATATAAGAGTATTATGTTAATTTATTTTATTTTTTAATTTGTTATATTTCCAGTTGCAATTTATTTATTTTGGTAGTATTGACTTGTTATTTCACATTGCATGTCATTCATTTTTCAATTAGAATCGATAGATTATTTTTGTCAAACATTTGAATAATTTTATGACATTATGATGATGACAACAACATACTTGGTGTAATTTCATAAATAGAAAAAAAAAAAGAAGGGAAAATTACACAATAAGGCAAACATGTGATATGCATTTACGATAAGCCACTGTAGTTTAAAAAATTACATTTTGTAGCTATATGTAGGGTTCTATAGCTAATTTCTCTCTCTCTATATATATATATATATCTCGCTCTCTCTCTCTCAAAAACATCCCACATAAATGACAATTGTATTTTGTATTATGTATTACATGTATTCTGTATTATGTATCAATTGTATTTTATTTTGTATCAATTATATTATGACAATTTGTATTCTGTCAATTGTATTCGTCATTACAAATTGTGTTCGTTAATACGATTGATATAATTATATTCGATATATGATGCAACTCAATTATATTCAGACAATAATATTTGTATTCTGTATCAATTGTATTCGTGATACAACAAATATAAATGTATTCATCCTCTCTCATCCATCTCTCGATCTTACTTGCCTCTCTCCTCCTAATATTTAGCTAAATACATTAGTTTTTTAAAACAATTACATTCATTTGATACAAATCATTTGTATTTGTGATACAACCTGATACAACGAATACAATAGGCAATCAACCTCTCTCACCTCTCTTTTCTCTCCCAGATCCCACTCACTTTTCTCCTCCCTCTCCTAGTCTCGCTTGCCTCTCTCCTCCCTTAATATGTACCCTTAATATGTAGCTATAATTTATAAGCTCAAACTATAGTCATTTTTTAAAATTACCCCAAATAGATTACATCTGTCCAGGGGATTCTTGGCCCATAAAACTTTACCTGCACAATCCAAAAGCCAAGAGAAATAATCGAGGAAATTAAGCCTCTTTAAGCAATTAAATCAAGTTAGTTCTATTTTTTATTCATAATGTTAGGAAGGCTTATAATACACAAAACATGTTAAATATCTAAAATATTCTTATAGCTGCTAAGTTGACTCCAAGGACAGATAATAATTGTTGTGACAATTTTATTTTGTGTGATTATCGAAGTTCAACTCTCCCTCTAATATATTAGTACAAAATTTCCCTAATTTGTATAAATCTTATTTCTTTAGAATACGGATATATATATATATATATATATATATATTGTCACAAATCTTTTTGGTTCTTAAAAAGAAACAGTTCGAGAAGGTTCAATTGGCCGAAATGAATTTCTAGATTCGCAGATTTATCGATATCAAGTACGTAAAAAGAACATATATATATATATATATAAAAGAGAACCCTAGGCCTGCCTACGTGGCGCTACCACAAATAAGGATTCCTTTTTAATTTATTTATTTCCAAAATTAGCGTTCCTCTTTCATGAAAGGTTGCGACTTTTATTAAAAACTATGACTTTTATTAAAATTTGTGTCTTTTATGAAAAGTTGTGACTTTTATGAAGAGTTGCGACTTTTATGAAAGGTTGTAACATTTATGAAAGATTGTGACCTTTCCAAAGAGTTGTGACTTTTCCAAAGAGTTGTTACTTTTCCGGTAAGGCACAATAAGCATTTGTTCACACTACCATTTGTTGTCTATAAATAGAGGGGTTTCCTCTCATTTTAAAACAACGAAAATTTTGATCTTCTTCTTCTTCTGTACAATTAAATGTTTGATTCTGAACTTCTTCTTCTTCTGCACAATTAAATATTTATGTACTTTGCTCCTGTTGATTGACTCACTGACACTATTATTTTTGTATCATTACACTTGTGAATAAAATAGTTTCATCCTGAGAGGATCTATTTCTATAAACCTCAGGTAGGTACCAGAGGGGAATGATTTTCTTAAGGAGACATTGTTCATTCAATTGGATCGATTTTTTCTTTCTGTTTCATTCTATTGCTACAGATCCTGGTATGTTTTTTTACAATCATAATTTATGCTTATGATATTAATTGTTGTTTTTGAGTACATGTTTTAAACTTTGTTGTTTATGTTTCTGTAAAGTTATTGTCATAAGTATTTGTTAGTACAAACTCTATGTAAATTCAATTACTGCAAATTCACAAATAACTTTTTACAGAATACATTTATTTACAACAATCTCCAAAGAAATCTTTTCTTCTCCAAGAGATCAAGCCTAAAAATTTGTATGATTTTTGTTGTTGTCATAATAATGTTAATATTAACAGGAGTTAAAAAAAAATAGAAAGTCAAATGATAGAATTAAAACTAGCAATTAATTACAATTATATGATACACAAGACTAATCTCTTACACCAAAATACTTTTTTGAACTTTTTTTCCCATTATCCCTTATTTCTCTTTCATCCTTTTCAAGGATCCTTAATGTTTTATTTGTGCACAACTTAAGTTCCAAAACACTATCATAACTATATTACATATGAAATTTGGATTTTTGAAGATTGCATTTTAATTTTAAAACACCTAATGACTACATATTACTTATTGGTATATCATATGATTATGGAACCTTTTCTCTTGATAAACACATTAGTTGTACATAGATATTATTAAAAATATATATAATATTTTGAAAGTAATTGATAAGTTATACTAACGAAATTTGCAAAGAAGAAAATTGAGAAAAATATTTATTTGACTCTCTAATTAAAGACATTATGTAACCATGCATATAGATGATAACAATTGTAAATTTTTGAAAGCAAATTAATGAATCTGTAAAATGAAATTATGTAAACTAGGAGAAAATAGTGTTATGATTTGTAATTTTACCTTTTCTTTTAATAAACAAATGGTAAACTATAATTGAATAACCTCTATACTCTTAAAAACAGATTTATATAAAAATACTATAACATCAAAATACAAGAAAAGTTCTATTCTAAATTTTTTTAAGAAGAATGTTCTAACCGGGCGAAGCACGAATCCATTTATTAGTTATATTATTTATCAATATGCATCGTTACAAGATAGCGACACCATGCTGCTAGTACTACTCAAGGTAGGGGATTTTACTACATAGTAGGTACTACAATTTTCGTTAGTAGTAGTCGGCATTTTTAGCAGAGGCGTATCAAGGATTTTGAGATGATGGGTGCACTGTTATAAAAAGGTTGATCTATGATATAAATTTGATCGGTTCAACATTTAGAATTTTACTATTGAAAACCGTTAAAATTTTAAAATTATAGGTCTAAAATTAATTCTTATATATATATATATATATACACACACACACACACCAATTACCACTTAGAGAAGTGTTATCTAATTTTAGAAAGAAAAATAAAACACGATAAATATAAAATTCAAATTTCTAACCTCGCGGAGAGAGGTTCACTCAGTCATAATCGCATTATGTGATACTTCAAGTGTGGGTTCGCACATCTATATTTCAATATTTTAAAAAAAATATAACACTACTATATATGATCTCGGGAGGGAGCCATGGGTTCACGTGAACCCGGTGACCCCCCCTTAGATACGCCTCTGATTTTTAGTCATTCAAAAAGAATTCCTTCCTACCATTGAAACAATATTTTATGTATCTACACTCATCATGTTTTTTTCTATGGAAGAGATAACAAAAAAATAAACTCCTCCTCCGACATTTTGTGGTGCTAGATTTTATGGTATTTAATTTTTGTTAGATTTTGTGCTTTATAGCTTTATATTAGAAATATTTGTTGAATTATGAGAGATACATTTATACCAAATAAAATATCATAAAACACACTTCAAACTATGATAATTTTTGTGATATACAATACTTTTCAACAATACTTTGTTATACATTAAGCACCAAAATCAAGCATTACCTATATATTAAGGGCCAGTTTGGTCATTTCCTCTTTTTAAGGCTGTCAATAATTCAGCAACAAAATTTACATCAAATTTAGGGATGTTTTCATTACTTCTTTCGTTCGGTGGGTGAAGTTTGAAATGAATCAAAAGAATATATATAACTGGTCTGGTTAGATCATTGCTTGGTACAGATGGAAGTGGCATATTTTCTATCTTGTCAAGGTACAAGTCGTGGTCCATCACGTGAAATATCCAAAAGCAACCAGAGAATTTAGATGCTACAATATCTACCCTAACCAATGTGGTGTATTTTTTAGGTTCTAGGGGACCAAAACACTAGATATCTTGTTAAAAGATGGAATATTACCACTTTTTGTAGGAACTTAGGTTGAGAAGTACTAAAACTGAGCCATAAAACATGATCAAAAGATGCACCTACCTTTTGCTTTTCACAATATTATGCTATATGGGGAGATGCCATAAAAAAATCTCAGTCTCACTTAGTTGACCTGACGTGTCATAGTAAAAGTGTGTTTGTATTTTTTTTCATGCTCATTTGGTCAAAATAATTGAAATCTATTTTTTTCTAAGAAAATAAGTTTCTTAAAAAATTGAGGAAAATTATTATTTTTCCTATTAATTATCTATTGGATTAATCATGTTTCAATTGGTGTATTATTTTGTATAAAAAAATTGTAGAAAAAAATATCGAAGCACTTGACTATTTCATTGAATACCTTTTCCTGTTCTACTTATTAATTGTGTAGAAAGATGAAGGCCAAACTATTATGTATTTGTATATTTTATACAAATCTCATAGTGTTAAGAGCTAATTACATCATATTCCTATTCTTTTTCAAATTACAAAAATCCTTTAAAATTTAAGGATTTCGGATACATCCTAATACATTGCGTCCCGATTTCAGATATATCATTCAACGTCTCGATACATCGCATCCCAATTTCGGATACGTCACTCAATGTTTAATGCATCGCGCTCCAATACATTACCTTTGTCGATACAAATACACCTGTTCCGATACATCGCTCAACGTCTCGATATATCACGTTCCAATATATTACCTTTGTTGATACAAGATACACATATCCTGATACATCGTTTAACGTCCCGATACATCACGTCTTGATACATTACCTTTGTTGATACAAGACACACCTATTTCGATACATCGCGTAAGAGTGATGTATCTAAGAGTAGGAGAAGTAAGAATTTTAGTAATTTTTTCAAATGGTAGAAAATTTTAGACAATATGGTAAAAATAAGTTGTATATTTAGGTAATTTTTTCCAAAAGGAAAAATTACATAACAATACAAACATGTGATAGGTATTTACGATAAATCACTATAGTTTAAATAATTATAATTCGTAGCTATAAGTAAGGTTTTATAGCAAACTCTCTCCCTTTCTCCCTTGCCTCTCCTCTCACTGCTCTCTCTCCTATTAATAAGAAGAAATTCATTCAAATGTATTATGTATCAATTATATTCAATCAAATATAGGTGAAAGTTTTATATTTTATATCAGTTGTATTCGAAAAACTATATTTGTATTCATACGAATACAATATGCATTCATCCTTAGCTTTCTGTCAAATGTATTATGTATCAATTGTATTTAATCAAGTATAAGTGAGAGATTTGTATTTTATATTGATTGTATTCGAAAAATTAAATTTATATTATGTATCAATTGTATTCAAAATACAATGACTACAACATGTATTCATCCTGTCTCTCCCCCTCCCCCGTCTATCTCACTTGCCTCTTTCAATCTCACGATCTGACTTGCCTCCCTTGATCTTGTTCGCCTCTCTCCTCCTAATATGTATTCATTTTCATACAAATCAGTTTATATTTGTATTTTTTCTCGAAAATCTGTATAAAATACAACGAATACAAATGCATAAAAAACCGAAGTGTAGCTATGAATTATAATTAGTGAAACTGTAGCTAAGAAGTCCTATTTAAGGTTTACTATTTACTATTTTTGAAATTTCTGCAAAACAAAATTAGTTGGATAAGAAAATCGCAGAAGGCTGAATAAGGCTATTATTTTTTTCCAACACACTTTTTCAACAAATATAATGATTGAGGAATATGTAGTAAAATCTCATTAAATTAATATCTGGTAAATTAATAATCTCTTTAAAGTATTATTTTTCTTTGGTCCTGACTTGAGTCAATGGAAAAAATCACCTATTTCAATAAGATAATAAGAATATATTTTCAGAAGATTAAAGGGTAAAGATAGCACAACACTGTTTATAAATTGGCAATGACAAGTTCACTATATTACCTATGGCTGTAGTGTAACAACAAGGTATTCATACAAAAGCAACAACTAACAAGCACAATTATTATGCATATCAATCGAGAGAAGCATGGAAGAGGAAGTAGATATTATAAATTAGTTACTAGATCACATGCTTTGAATACGTATCCGTAAAGGGTAGCTAGTTAGATATGAATACTGAGTTTGGCAAGGATGAAACTTATGTCCAGATCTACTAATTTTCCTGATGTGTAACGTTCACTTGGTAAATAAAATATTTACTTACCAAAAAATAATAATTTCAGAGGACTCCTAAATAAATATATGGTCCCATTAATATCATAAATTAATAAAAAAAATTAAAAACAAATATATCTAAGGCAATTAAGTGAAATATGATTCTATATTTTTTTGTTTTTTGTTAAAGTTTAAATCTAGCTAAATCTCATTTCTAAGTTTTATATTGCATTCAAAAGTTTTGGTATTGTCTTTTCGAACTACACCATAAAATTGTGAAGAGTTCTAGATGTGATAAGTGTTTTCTTAAGCGTAAGTGGTTCCAAATGTATTATATCATCTTCAATTTCATCATCAACATTGATGTATTCATTATACTTTACGTATAATAAATTTATTTTTTACGTGAATTTAATAAATATGATACATACATTAGTAAAATATAATGATTTTAATGTAATCAAAATTAACCTTCGTTGGATTTTAAAACATCTCTTTAAATTAATAAATATTAATTTATTAATTAAATAATATCTCTGAATAATATTTCATGGTCTTACCTATATTAATTTAGTGAGGTTTTACGGTAGATGAAGGTCAAGCCACAAGCCTGTATTTTATGCAATCCGCTGGGAAATTTAAAATGATGTTAACTATACTAGGAAAGTTTACTTCGTTATGTAATTTTTCAATTTATATTTGAATGTGTTTTACAAGTTAGCAATATGTGGTCGTGATTGTGAGAGATGAATAAGTTTAGCATCTCTTTCTCTTTTATCTTCTTCTTTTTTGTTTTTATATTTATATGCTTTAGTTTTGAAATTGATTAAGTGTAGTTCTTTTGTTTTATCTATTAACAAGGTAATTTGTTCGCGCTTTGCCCGTCATAAATAATAATTGTATTGAACTTGCAAATAATTCTTTACTAATATCCATACATTACAAATAATGAAAAAAATAGGTTCCTAAAAAAATATTAGCAATATTCCAACATGAATTTGATTATTTGTTATTATCACATAACTCAAGAATCTCTAATGAATGAATTATTCATGAAATAATAAATCATTGGTTCTTTAATCAACATTAAAAGGAAAATAAAGAAGAAAATAAGAATACATATACAAAGGCATTTCATAAGAAAATGAACACATTTAAGTTGCATAGATTATACAGTTGTGATAAATGTCTCAGGAAAAAATTAAAAAAATTGTTAACAGATTCAAAAAAGAAATTACGCTTGATCATGAAAGCAATTATAACTTTTGAACTTGCATAATGAATTTCTTCAATTGATAAGTGAGAAACTTCATATCTATGTAAAAATAGATAATATGTAAGCTTATATATAATAGTTTTAAGTTATAGAATTTTATATAGAATATCAAAACATGATTTCTTGGAATTGAGTACTATAATTATTTTCTACATAATGAGTATACCTACTATATGTGTATATGTTCAATATAACTGGAGACAATAACTTTGCAGAAACATAAGCAACAGAGTTTAAAACATGTACTCAAAAACAACAATTAATACCATAAGCATAAATTAATGACTGTAAAATTAGAATGAAATAGAAAGGAAAAATCAAGTCCACTAAATGCACAGTATCCCCTTAAGAAAATTATTCCCCTCTAATACCTGAGGTTTAAAAAATTAGATCCACTTAGGATGGAACAATTTTATTCACCAACGTATTGATACAAAAATAATGGTGTTAGTAAGACACTCAACAAGAGCAAAGTACATGAATATTTAATTGTGCAGAAGAAGAAGAAGTAGTTCAGAATTTCCGTTGTTTTAAAATAAGAGAAAATCTCTCTATTTATAGACAATAAAAGGTAGTGTGAACAAATGCTTATTGTGCCTTATCAGAAAGGTCACAACTCTTTGGAAAAGTCACAACCCTCCGAAAAGGTCACAACCTTTCATAAATGTCACAACCTTTCATAAAAGTCGCAACTATTCATAAAAGTCACAACTCTTCATAAAAGTCACAACTTTTCATGAAAGGGGAAGACTAGTTTTGAAAATAAATAAATTAAAAGGAAATCCTGGTTTGTGGTGGCGCCATGTAGGCGTGCCTAAGATTCTCTTTTATTTATATATATATAGATCAATTCAATATTAGTTGTTTTGTTTATGTAGATCTATTTGTTTTCTTTCTTTCTTTTAGTATACTTTTGTATTTGATCTATTCTCTACCTGTCTTTTTTTTTTTTTAGTATTTCAAGAATATTGAATAGAACAAGCTAAGATCCAAAAATTCATGTTATGGTAAGTAGTGCATGAAGAAAACAAAGAAGATATATATTTTCTATTTCTCTTTTATTTCTTGGTAATTGTCACTTGCAATAGTGGTGAAATTGGATTGTAAATATATTCTTAAAAGATTAGTTAAAAATAACGACTCAAATGTGAATTTTGATTGCCGATTGATGTAGTATATATAATTACGATTGTACTTAATTGAGAATGACTTTTACTTTTTTTTTATTGATGTGATTTTTAAAATCGGGTATGAGATATATTCGTCATACGAGAAGTTAAAGGTAATTTCACATGATAGAAAAAAGTGATGCTCAATTATTATTAAAAAAAAAGATCAATCAATATTTAGAAGAAAATTAGTTTTAAAAATAAGTATTATGATTTATGATTGAAGAATATTGAGAAGAAAACTAGTATAAAAATAAGTATTATGATTGAGGAATATCGAGTAGTATTTCTTCAATTATTCATTCGAGCTTAAATTCTTAAGAGGTGTAAGAGCAAAAACTGCATACTTTCGCGATATATATATATATATAAAATTTTATTGGCCTTATAAGCAACGCAATTTTATTAAAAATCAATCAGTCTGCATATGACCAAAAACTGGCCCATAAAAATCTGAAAAATCTAGTCCAGCCCTTACACAAAAAGGAAAGTGACCTACTTAGTTCCACCTCTTCTTCACTTTCCTTCTTCACTTTTGTCGGAGACATGCTCCTTTCCTTCAGTCTCCAATATCTCATTCTCCGTCGTCTCCTCCTGTGGCTATGCTTTTGACTTGGTCATCTGTCATGACCCAAAGTATACCATAGACGTAACATGGCGTATAAGGAGTGGCGAATTTATGTGTTAAATTTGGGTCACCGAAATCCGTGGTCATCCGACTAAACTCAATATATTACTTGTATAATTATTAAAGAATACATTAAATAAAAATTTGTTGAACCCGTTCTCAAGATGGCTGGATGGTTCACGGGTTTGACAGCCAGATTTCAACACCAAGGTCCCAAGTTCGATCCCTGCCAACCCCCATTTGCTTCAGTTTATTTTCATGAACTAAAAACACGTTTTTCATTAAAAAAAAAAAAGTTCTAAAATCCTTCAAAAGTTTCCTTTTCACCCACTTTTCAAGTTCCAACAATGTTTTTCTTCTCTCTTCAAATTTGTCTTTTATTTTCCACACAAAGAAGAAGCTTCATGTCTCCAATTTCAAGTCAAGAATCTAGAATAATCATCATTGTCAAAGTTTGAGGTAATTTTTTTTTAGTTTGTGATTTCTCTTTTTAATAAACAAACTAACAAAAAAAAAAAAAAAAATCATCATTGCAATGGTGCACCCGTTTTGTTGAAATCCTGGATTCGCCTTAGCCATGCATAAAAGTATGAAATCATGCAAAGACCAAGTCAAATATAAGATAAGAAGGTTAGAAAACATAAAACGAAATCATGATCAATGCAAGTAAAACCGACTTTGAACACATGTGAGATACTTCTTGAAGTAACCTTAGTTCATTATTATTGTGGGATTTAGCCTTAACCGACATAAAGACATGTGAGCTATAACATAATCCCTGGTGTCTCCCACACCAAAAATGATTGTCCTACTTGCCAAGTTAGAACCATGAATCTGAGATAAAGTGGATCCACTAGCTAATGTCTATCTAGACAATCATCCTATGGGGGCACATAGGTAAGGGATAAGGAGATTGCTTTTAGAAAACCTGACCTCAACACGTAAGAGCTTCCATCTCAATATCCCCTCGGTGCTAAGCATACATCCCACAGAGTAGTTATTAAGTCTTGACTTATCTTATCATTAAGAGACATGGGTAGTCGCCACATGCCTTATCATAGGATAGCTCCTTAGACCACGCGTGAGAAAACCTTTCACCGTCCATGATCTTTTCATAATAACTTTTAAGGCTCACATTCATTCACTTCATGCTAGAGATGCCCTACTAATACTAAAGGAAATAGTTTTGAAATCGTGGCCTATAATCATTGTTGGCATATCCGGATACCATAATAATTAAGACCTAATTTAGGAAAATAGCCCGAAAAGCATTGAAGGCAAATCTAGATGTCATTCATGTCATGTGGCTAAGATTCATAGGACATATATACAATCTCATTTATAAGCTTTCTTGAGTCATAAACATACTTTCATGAACATGCATTCTTTTCAATAATTCATAAGCTTCATCATATTTTCAAAGTCAAAGCATCTTCAAATTCATTTACATCTATTTCATAAAGAGAAGACATGCATATTTTCATAAATTCATCTTTCATAGTTTAAGACCCACATTATATCAACATAGCTTAGAAAAGATGGGTTTTGCATAGGTTCATGAGAATTCAGCTTAAAAACATGCAATTACTTCAATTCATGGATTGAAGTTCATAAATCAATCAAATAAATCAACATTGAAAGGAACCCATGACATGGAAGAAAACCCTAACTCAATTGGGAAATTCTAACTTTGTAAATTGTAGAATTTGGGAACTCCATAGAGGAAAGGGCTCCATGGATGAAATATATCATACCTTGATGCCAAAATCTTGAAAGTAATGGAGGATTAGGAGGCTTGATCTTCGAACCTTAGCTTTCTTCTTCAACTTCTAGAGAGAGAAATATTTGAGAGGAGGAACTTGATCAACTTTTGGAAATTTAAAAGAATGAATTGAATGGGTTAAATTTAGGGGTGTACATATGTCAGTTTGGTTTGGTTTTTCATTAAAAAAACCTAAATCAATTATGTCGGTTTATTAAATCTAAAAACCAAATCAAACCACATAAAGTCGGTTTTTTCGGTTTCGACTTTAGTCGGTTCTTTTGGTTTTTTTCGGTTTTTTACAACTATACGGTATTTGAAAAAGAGATCAAATATATTTTCACTTACCTGTGTGATAAGCTATGCTGAAAAAATGTTAAATGAATATAAATTTTTGAAAAGACGGTAAAATTCACATGAGTACAAAATATTATTTTTGAAATATCAACATTTATTATGTTAAATTAATAAGATAGACTATAGACAAACTGAATACAAAACAAAATATTTACAAAGTAAATTGTTAACTTCGAATTTTAAAAACTATAACAATATAATTGTAACTTCGGATCTTAATAAAAAATAAAATATTTACAAATTTTACAAGCCCAAATTTGAAATAAAATATATAAACATTGAAAACTATAAACTAACTAAAAATATATTAACAAAGTAGACTATAAATAATAATTTTTATCTATAAAAATATATATATATATATACAAAATTTTACTATCCCAAATTTGAATAAAATATATAAACATTGATAACTATTAACTAACTAAAAATTTATTAACAAAGTAGATTATAAATAATATTTTTTATCTATAAATAAAATAAAATTATATATATATATATATATATTTATATTATGTCGGTTTGGTTTGACTTTTTTTCAAACCAAATCAAGAGTGGTTGATTTTTTTTTTCAACCGCCAAACCAACCAAACCAAACCACAAATCATTTTTTTTCGATTTGATTTGGTTCGTCGGTTCGATTTGACTTTACGGTTTGGCTTGTATACCCCTAGTTAAATTTGTGGTTTAAAACACTTATAGAGGGGTTCTAGGTAAGGGTAAACCGACATAATATCAAGATAAAATATTTAGGAAAAGACCCATCTGCTCCTGACCTACACCTGATGTGCGCCCCCCGATGGAGGGCTTCACGAACCATCTAGGGGTCCACGAGCCGTTTAGGCAGTCTTGGTCCCTAGAAGAGTGGCTAGGGAATTCCTGACCCTCCACACACCCACCTTCATTGGCCGTCAGGCTCTTCACGACCCGTCTAGGGGTTTGTGGGAGGAGGCTTACCTAGGGGTGGATTCTGCCTACCCTTAACAGGCATCACCACGAGCCGTGGTGCCCTTCACGGCTCGTCTAGGCTCCATGAAGGGTGCCATGGCTCAGGTTTAGGCTGGTGACCTCCCCATTTGACCCCTTTCTTAGACTTCTTGATTTTGAGGTGTTACATCCTTGCCTCTTCCTTTTGATGTAGCTCTCACGGTAGCATTCCTTGATGAAGGTAAGCTTCTTTCCTTTCTTATCATTTCTCTTTCTCCTCTTCAGCAAATTGGTCGATCTTCTTCCTGTCCTAGGTATTGTGCTGTCCATAAAATCGTGGGGTTCATGCTGGCCATCCGGAGTTTGATGTGCGGTCACAGGTTCCTCTTCAACTTTCTTGCTTGTGTTCGCTTCTTGTTTTAGATCTGACCCCTTTCTACACTGTCTCAGCTGGTTTTGAGCTTTTCGCCTAATTTTTCTCCGTGCTGATCTCCATGCTTGATTGTTACAGATGATGCTGAATCCCTGACTTCTTGAGGAAAGTTTTTGTGTACTACCATCATCTAACAATATCAATAAGGCAGTTGTAATGACCCCATTGTGAGGGTAAACTATTATGTAAATATGTCTGGTACTTCCTTGTCTTTCTTGTTTATATCCTGTCTGATGGCTCTTTATGTGATTTAATTTGTTTTGATCTAATCCTTATGTTAGGAATTTGTGCTTTCTCTATATTGATTGTGCGTTTTCTTGTTGTTGGTATTTCTTTGAAACCTTTGAATTCTTGCAACTTTATGTGCTGAAAACCCAAAGTAGCTAGATAGTCTGCCATGTGATTTCCCTCTCTGAATGCATGTTGGATTGTAACCTGCTGTTCTTGCACTTCTTTAATAATGTTATCCATCACTTCTGCAATTTCCCATGAAATTTTCCAGCTCCTCTGAATGATTCTCTTCATTATTATCGAGTCAATTTCTAATACCAAATTCTGCCACCATTGCCTTTTACTAACTTTTAAGTTGCTTGTATAGCTCTGGCCTCCACTTCAATGTTTGTAGCAATGCTAATTCTATTTGCCTGAGCAGAAATAATATCTCAATTATGGTCTCTAACACAAAAGCCGTAGGAACTCTCCCCTAAGTTTCCTTTGCTTGCACCATCTGTATTGCATTTCAGCCGACCTCCCTTAGGAAATTGCCATTGAACAATATGGTGATAGATCCTTGGCTTGTAATTTCCTATCTCTGACATCTCAGGCCATTGTTTTCCAGTAAATCTGCCTTGTGGTATTTCCAACTTAAGTAATAGTTGAACATTTCTTGTCACCTGATGTACAAGATCTTCCATGCTGGTGTGGCCTCTAAGCTTGATGTGATATCTTCTCTTCTACAGACTCCATAAAATGAATGTTGGTATTTCTCTCATTAAGTGTTGTAGCTTATTAGGGGCTTTACCATATCAACAACATTTGATAGTGTGCATAAGATTCCTTCCTTCTATGTTCAGACCTACATATGAAACAAAAAAATTCCATAGATTTTGGGCTATGGAAGATGTTAGAAAAACATGGGACATAGTTTCCATTTGTGGTGTCTCACAACACCAACATTTGGAAACAATGTTGATTCTCATTCTTCTTAAATTGTCAGCAGTAGTAATCCATCCTCTCCATGCCCTCCACAAGAAAAAGTTGATTTTAAAAGTGACAGGAAAACATGATAAAGATAATCTAGTTCATAATGATCTAATATGAATTTAATTAATTATGAATATGATAGGAAGGAATAATTGAAATAAAAAATCTGCATAAACAACGAACATGACTACATACATGCATAACGAAATGATAAAAAACTACGAAACCTTAATCTTATATGTACTTAAAAATATAGAAATAATTGAATTAAGAAGAATAATATGGGAAAAAATATTTGAAGATAATGAATTAGAAGATATATTAAATCAAGACTGGTATGAAATAGATTTGCAAGATCTATATTTGGATAATGAAAGAATAGAATGGTACGATTTAGAAATAAATTCAGATTAAAATGAACTACGAATATTTACAATACTGGATAGAATCTATGAAAGATATAAAACTAGAAGAACAATTAATGGAGGAAAATT
>JAJOOR010003117.1:0-52536 GCA_036250505.1 Solanum acaule | reverse complement strand
ATTTTTGAAAATTTAACGTATATGATTCATTATTTATAATTAATATTATACATGAAACATAATATATATATATATATATATATATATATATATATATGATACACGATTCATAGTTATTGTGTTAAATAAAGTGTTTACAAACTTAATTGTTTAATGTTTGTATCATATAAATTATCACACATAATAGCTTATTGCTAACATATAGGTTGTGTATGATTTAATGTAAATGATACAGTAACAAATTAATGTATATAATACAACAAACGTTATATTATTTAATGTATATGATACATTGCTGAAATTATTTATTATTTAATGTATATGATACATTAGCATATACGTTACCCAACAATTTATTTATAATTATAACTGAACCTTAAAATTTATTTAACAGAATTAACATTGATACACAAATCATAACAAATTATTTTTTTGAACAACAATACTGATTAATAACAAATGTAAACAATACAGTTTAATTATTTTTATAATTAAAATGATAACTGTTTACGTGAAAAATTATTCAACAAAAACATTAATGTCTTATAAACATTATGATGATTTCACTTTTCTTTTGGGAAGAAAGTACAAGTTCTTCTATTGTGACCTTCTTGTCCACATTGTCCACAACAATTTGTGTTCACTGTAATCTTTTCATCTACATTCTTTTTTCTTCTTTTCCTTGGTTGACCAGCTAATCGTCTGTATCTAGGTGGATACACAGTTTCAGCTACCACATCCTCAGGAGCTAACCAATCTTCCTTATTTGGCATTGGAACCATTGGAATCTCGTATGTTTTTGCTAATGCATCAGACTTGTAGTAATCAGAGCAATATGGATGCATATCTTTAACATTCTTTTCTTTTAAAACAGCGATTGCATGTGCGCAAGGTATCTTATCTAGTTGAAATCTTCCACATGAACATACTTTCCGCTCAAGACAAACAATGTATCTTCGTCCAGCTTCATAAACCGAGAAAATAAATTCAGATGATGGAACAACCTGCGTACATTAAAAAAGTCACCTACAAAATTATTTCAAAGAAATCATGTTCAAACAGCAGAATGATACACCGAATTAGATACATAGAATATAAAATAATGTATCATGATACATACCTCCATCTTTGAACTTTTAGACGCGTTTATAATCAATACCTCCCCAAATCTTCTGCCTAATGTGTCCTTTGTATAAGAGGCTATTTCTCTATTTTTGCAGTGCCAAGAACCAAATAGAATTCTAACTTCTTCCAAAAATTCTAATATAGACAATTGGCGTGCTTCAACAAGACAAACATTGATACATTCTGCATTGTTCGAAGTCATCATTCTACCTCTATTTACTGTTGAATGAACTCTTGACCACTTCTCTTACCCTGCATCCTCAAGGTACTCCTTAACCCTGTGATCAACTTTATCAACCTTAGCCATCAATTTATCAAAATCCTCTTTTTTGTATGCTTTGGTCATAGAGTAGAATAGATCACTTAGGGTTTTCTGCTCCTTTTGAAGTTTCCACAGACATTCTTCCAAAGATGTCATATGTATGCATAATGAGGTACATTTGGGAACACAATCTTTACACTCTTCATAATACTCTCATTCCTATCTGATACAACACACATTTCTTCGCGCTTGCCAAATGCATTTTTGAATTGTTCGAAGAACCATGTCCATGAACAGTCATTTTCAGTGTCCACAACACCATATGCCAATGGAAATATGCAACCTAATTACAGAGCAACACACATTATTTTATTTGATACATAACATTTACAAATACCTCACAACTACAAAAAATACATACCTGCCCCATCAAGTGTGTTTGCTGATACAAATGTCCCTTTGTAAGCTCCGCCAAGATGTGCACCATCGACAACAACTATTGGTCCGCAGTAATCGAACCCCCTAATCAATGGTCTTAAGGCTACGAACAGATACATAAATTCATCTTCCTCAGTCTTCGGCATCCTTATATAAGAATTTGGATACACGGTATTTAGCATGTATATGTATCTTGGCATCTGTCTATATCTAGTAGATGGTTTACCCCTTTATCATTTCTAGTGCACGTTTTTTAGCACGCCATGCCTGCTGGTAAGATATTTGAACCCCATAGAATTCTCTAATATCAACAATTATATCTTTCGGAGTATGAATTCGTTTATGGTTGACCAATTTGGGAGCAATCACACCACTTACAAACTCGACTATTACTTGGACTTTGGTTAGTACCCTATCCCGCATTGGACACGTATGTTCACTATTGAAGTATCTAACTTTGAAAACATCAGATTTTTTCCTGCAGAAAGCATTCATAGTTTAGCCACATTCATCTGAAAATCATGCTAACACATAGTTGTACAAATTTTTTCATCATATTAATACATATAGCAGTTACATGTTATAATATATAAAACACTAATGTTCAAAGTAATCAAAGAATGATGTACATTAATGTATCAACAGTTTTCAAAGACCAACACAATTAGTTTAGTGTATTTTTGTAGCAGATTCAAAAAAAAATTATTTATCCACGTATCACAAAATTTTGGAATGTATCGGCTACATGATTGTTGGGACTAAATTATTTAGTGTTTCAACAGTATTATCTTAACGTATCAACAATATTAACTCAATGTATCAACAAATAATGTATCATTATCAATCTACCACAAATCATATTCAACAAACTAAACAAAAATCAAAATCAAAGACTTTCTAATTAATAATGTATCATACATTAAAACAAATAATTCTATCACTATTTATAGATCTAAAGAATCCAAACACAATTCTTCACAAAACATATCAAATACTCCCATACCTTTGTCTATCAGATCTCTTTACTTTGAAATTGAAGTTGTTCTTTATCTTATATTTCGCCATCACATCTACGAGTATTGCTTTATCCTTATATAACTGACCTGTCTTCACCTCTATACTATTTGAATCAATTATGTAATTTGTAACTTCCAATTCTGGAATATAATACGAATCACAAATTCTTGATTCAACCACCGCAAGAGCTTCTGTATCCTGTGTTATGCCTTCTACACACGTAATTTCTCCGCATGTTCCATCAAAGTTATGTACATCACCGCCAATCTTTTCACTTGTGTCAATGCATAATGGATACATTGCAAATCCTGGCTCACTTTTTTTCACTTCTAAATATAGTTTAACACCCATGTCGTTCTTAATTTTCATCGGAGACGAGTTACCTTCTACGATGTAACGAATTTCAATATTTTTCCTTGATACATCGATATCCAACTCGGCTGAAATTGCTGCTTTGAGATTAACGAAATTGATTGTCCAACAACGATTCCATCACTTTTGTAACTTTCATATTTCACTTCGCTGACCCAAATTCCTAAATGCCTCAATAAAATTGATATATTCATCATGTATCAGCAAAAATTCAGAGTTTTATTCGAATTTCTCACTTTTTCTAAATCGATGGATGTTCACAAATTATTCTTCAATGTAGAAGATATAATTTTGAAATGTGTAATGTCTGAGTCAATTACCTATTAAGATATGGATTGTTTAGGATCAGTTAGGTGTAAATCAAGCTAATTATTAAATTAACAGAATTAATTATTACAATTTTTTTCCTTTTTTAGCACAACAATAATTTGTTTACCTTGTATCAGTTATAATGTATCAGAATGGTAGCTATGTATCATTCGCCTAACTTTTTAAGGGATTTTTTGTAAAATGTAAATTAGTTGGGATAGGATGTAATTTATATATCTTACACTATATTTTTACTTTTTATAATGCATTTAACATAGTTTATCAATATTGTACCCGCTGAAATATTCCCATTCCGTGATGGAGAGCTCGAAACTACACTTTTGATAATCTTCAATATGTTATGCTCTATTGTGTTTCTTCGTTATGTAAAACTCTTTTTATTAAATAAGTGTTAAAATTGAAAGAATGTCATTAATGTCTTCTTGATAACATGAAACACCTTTTATTTTAATTTTAAAATGAAATGAGTAATTATTAACTAAAAAGAAAATACTTATTCATATAAAAATTCCTTTGTAGGTTTCTTCATAAATTCATGCTACAAAATTCTGACGAATTAATTGTCTTTTTATTTTTTAATTATTATCTTCTTTAAATAATTTAATTTTTTGTCACAAATGCTAATTTTAACTCAAGTTCATATTCCTTTAAAAATTTAAATATAATTTCAATAATATGATCAAACCAACACAAAAGATGGAGGAAGTTGTAGAATAATATGTTGGTTTGGGAGCATTTTAATATTATTAAATAATGGTTAAGGTGCATATTTCCCATTCCTCTTGCAGCTATTCCTATCAAAATGTTAGTGGCCACTTTGATTGTATTTTGGAATCAATGTTTTGAGGCTTAATTGCCCATTACTTGACGTTTCTGACATTGACCGTTGGTGGCACTTATTTGCTGCATTACTCCATTTGGAGTTATTGTTTGTTATGTTATACATTTCTTGTTAGCACTCTTGGCCGTTGGTGGCCTTTGCCATTCATTCTTCATTATTCTTCCTCCATTATATCTGATAACTTATGTAACTCCTAAGGCCATTTATCTTCACTATTTACTACATCATTATCTTCCGATTCATTGCTAGGAAGACATCCTCAACTATAAATAGTGGTAGTCTTCATTTGGTTTGTAACACACAACACACAAGAAAAATATAGAGTGGATAAAGTTTGTCAAAAAAGAGAGTTCTTATTAGTTGAAGGGAGGTGTTCTTTTTGTGGAGCTTTGGACTCAACTCTTATCCAGAGTTTGTTGAGTTCTGATTAGGCTGTTGTATCCTGGAGGGGACAAGTCAAGAAGGACTACTGCTGGACTGGTGAAAACATTTGCTGCAGTGAGTTTGAATATCCTTAAAGAGAGCGAGATATTCGCGCTTCAGCCTGAAGAGATTTATTTCTTCATTTTTATTTTCAATTGTAATCATATAATTCTGTTATTTTGTAATTTTTCACTAACATAATATGATCAAACCAACTCAAGTTCATATTCCTTTAAATTATAACTCATGAGGATGTGTAAGATGTGGGAGTTAGTAGCAACATAGTTAAATTTATGTCTTATGTTATTTTTAAAAAGAATCTTACTAACATAGTCATTTGTAAGATGAGTTTAGCTAAAAAGTTTTATTTTTTTAATCTAAATTTATGTGTTTAGTCGAACACCTTCATATAAATTGAAATAATAAAATAGTATAAATTTAACTGAAAGAGTTAGTAACAAAAACATTCGATTGACAAAAATAACATAAAGTATGTCATACTTCTAAATTATTATTTTTTTCAATTATACAGTTTAAGAAAGAAGAAGAAAAAGGAATTCAACGTATTAATACAAAATGAAGTTACACTCTTTAATTATTTTTTTACCATGAGTTGAAAAATTGTGATGGATAAATAGTTAGTTTAATAAAGAAAAGATTGCTATGAATTAACAAAATTGTAATTGATTTTGAATTTTATATTTAAAATCAATTCTCTAATTAATATAAAAAATTGGATAAATCAATATTTTGTTAAGTAACAAATATTCTAGGGAACCAAAATATTTCACTAAATAGAATTTTTTTGTTTTACCAAGTCATGAAGATAGATATTTTAGAAGAAGTCTCATCTCATTCGCATATTTGAATAATACGTCAAAATCCAATATCAATAAAAAAAAAATTATCTAGTTAATTTTGAAGTTAGAAAGTAGAATTTTGAATTTCAGTTTGCATTTTTTTTTCGAATTTTTAATTAGATTTACATTTGTTTAAAATTTTTGTAATTTATATTGAATTTTAATTTATTTTATTTTATTTTGGTAATTTATATTGAAAATTTTCATGTGCTGTATTTTTTACTTCCACGTTCAATCATTGTCTCTTCAAGTGTTAAAGAAAGGGAACTGCAACATTTATCTCTCAAAAATTAATTTTTAATTTTTAATTACAAAATTAACGTGTCTATTTTATTTTAATATGATGCCTAAGAATTAGTTATTTAGTTAGTCGGTAATAAGTTACCAAATTAATTTTTAATTTTTTTAATTACAAAATTAACGTGCCTATTTTATTAGTTATTTAGTTAGTCGGTAATGAGTTACCAAATTAATCAGGAGGTCTTTCCTATATTGATTCGGCTTAGGACTACTGATCCTAATTAGTTATAATTAAACGGAATTTTTTTGTTAACTTTGAAAAGAAATTTAGAAACTGTGTCTATTTTATTAGTTAATCCGTAAAAAGTACCAAATTACTTTTTTATTTTTAATTACAATATTATTTTTTTGGTAACAATTGTAAAATATTACCATAATCAACAAAAAGTACGAATACAATAAGTTACCAAATTAATCAAGAGGTTTTTTCTATATAGATTAGATTTTGTTTGTTAACTTCGCAAAGAAATTTAGAAACTGTGAGCATAGGACTAGGAAAAATACGATGGCGGAAGAACACGAAATTGAAGGAGAGATATATGATGATTTACTGAAAATTCCAAAGGAAGAAGACGAAGTTGAAATATATGATGATTCTCATATAGACATTGATGCTAAGATTCAAATTGTTTTGGGCGATTATATGAAAGATTTTGAAGGAGCTGTTTCTGCTAAGAATTTGGGGCCAAAATTTGGTGTTTATGGTTCGTTTTTGGCGAGTGATCAACTTGTAATTCAATCACAGATATCTCAAAAACTCCCTTTCTTCGCCATTGCTTCTCCTTCATGTTCTTTTTTTTTTTGTTATTTCTTCTACGAGTTCTGCTCCCAAAATCCTCTCATATTCGGCAATGAAAGCGATAATTTGTGTACCTAGTAAATTTTGACAAAAACCATGATATGAGAATTTCAAATCATGATTTGAGATATTTTAATACAAAAATTGATCCACAAGTTTATATTTTGTTAAAACAACTTCACATTTATATCTACTAATCATTTATTTAAAAAAAATTATAATCACATCATTACTCTTTAAAATTTATTATTCCCACCAACATATAGTCACTTTAACTCACACCAATTGATTGTTGAGTAATAAATTTGTTCTCTTCATTTACTCCAACACCTAATTTATTACTTCTACAGTTTTGTATTTATTACAACTTATAGTTATATCTATTTGAACAAATGGCAAATCAAATTGATATGAGCATATCAAGTAGTGCTAGTGAGTCTGATAGCGACATTGAGGATGTTATATTCTATGTTGCAGCAGTTGAATATATCAAACAAGTCAGACGAGAACATAAGTTGTTATGTCGAACACAACAACATATCTGGGCCTGGTATGGTATGAAAATTATCATAGTTTGTGCAGTGTTAAGTAATTATTTGCAAGAATACCAAAGGACTGATGAAATTTTTATGGAATGAGCATGAAAATATAGTTGCAGATGATAATGACCAACAAATGTCTCACAGTAACAATGTTGGTTCGTCTTCTCAGTCACATGATCGAGAAATGCAAGTTCAACGTGAGGAAATTGTTTATACTATGTGGAAGGATTATATTAAAGACTAGTACACTACAATTCATGTTCAATTTTTTTTTATTGAATAAAAGTTTGATAAATTAAAGTTAGATGAAAGAGTTACCTAAGTGGAGAACAAATAACTTTGTAATAATTTATTATGCGATTTTATAAATTTTTGTTTATTTGGTAAGATTGAAAAAACAATTGAAACTATTTTAATTGTTTTACAACTTATGAGATTCTTATGTTTATGAGAAAATATACAACACAAAAATTTCATATCGCATGTCCAAACAAAACTTCAATTGCATCTCATAATTCCATATTATGATATCATATCATGATTTCATATCATGATACCATATCGCATGGCCAAACGGGCCCTAAGATTGTGCCAAAGTAGTCATCCACAAAATGGTTCTTTATTTTCATTCCCTAATATTCACTTGAATTAGTAATTGATAAAATTTCATAGCTAAATAATAAAATTTCTTTTTCTTTTTTTTAGGCGAAATGGTCTGGTCCCTTATACTTGTATGCGTTTGTATTGTGAACCCTTCTACTTAACCATTTACCAATTAAACCCTTAAACTTGGTAAAATACAATATAATCATTGACCAGTCTTATGTGGATTAAGATGGTTGATTTAGCAAGAGAGTGTGACTACACGCATGTGAAGGCGAGTGAACTTCATATTTAAATTTTTAAAAATTTTAAAAATTTTTTTTTAAAAAAAACTAAAAACTAAAATATTAAATTAAAAAAAAAAAGAAAAAGTCTTCTTCTTGCTTCAACTCCAACTACTTTTCGCCACCATCCCCATTCATGCCCCAGCCCCTTTTTCTTTCTTCTCCACACTTATTATCACCTTTAGCAGGACATTGACACCTCCTTGTTGTTAGATTTCAAGTTGTTATCACTGAAGGGAGAAAGCCACGTTGATTTTATTTTATGGTGGTGCTAGTCGAAGTCTACCGATTCAAAGTGGAGTAAGAGAGAGAGGTGGTGTTGATCCTTCTGTCGTCCTAATTTATCTGGCACTTTTTGAATTTCGAGATTCAACCAAATCTATATTTTATCGTAAGTTTAGCATGGATCTTTTTAACATTTTGAATTATTAATTATTATGAATTATAGTACTTTTGATGTAGTTTACAAATATATAAATTTTATTTCAAAAAATTTGAAGATTCCATATGCAAATTTTCGGTCAAAGTTAAATTGTTTGACTCTCAAAAAACGAAAAGTGCCACATAGATTGAGAGATGGGAGTATTTATTTTGTTTAGATTTATGTGACACACGAATTAAATTTTAGTCAATCATTTTTTTTATATAATTTGTATATATTGTATATTATTAATTATTGTGATTTATAGGTTTTTTTTTTTTTACATAATTTTTAGATAATATTATTCCTTCTGTCCCAATTTATGTAGCATTGATGAAATTTCGACAGTCAATCAAATTTGTGTGTCTTTTAAGTATTTTACGTTTCTCAATTATTGTGATTTGTAATACCTTTTACGTCATTTTTCAAATAAGATATTTTACTCCTATAGTCCTATTGTTTCAATTTATATGACACTGATAGCATTTCGAGAATGAACTAAAATTTTTATGTCTTTTAAATTTTTAAGTTGTTAATTACTATGATTATAGTAATTTTTAGTCCTTTTAAATAATATATGTTACTTTCTTTGTCCCAATTTATGTGATGGAAGAGTCCATCAAATTTTTATATATCTTGTAAATATATTAAGTTAATTATTGTGATTTGTACTATTTTTCCATTTTAATTTATTTGTCTTACTTTTCTTTTTCAGTTTGTTAGAAAGTTGAAGAATTCAACTACAAATTGAATTTTATAATTTTCAAAATCCGAAGAAACACCCAATTTTTTTTTTTAATTTTTAAGTTCAAATGACAGACATAAAACATAAAAACAACTTTGACTCGTAATTATGGCCATATACAACTTCAATTTTTAAATATCAGTTTTTACTTTAAAAATGAAGTTTACTTTTTACAAATAATATAATTTATTAATGAAATATTAGGAATGGAATTAGTAAGATTTGCAATGAAATCAAGAAAGTGAAGAAAAAGTTGAGAGGCAGAAGAGGTTGTGAGGAATACGGAATAAAAAGAAATAGTACTGTAAAGTGTCAATTAAAAGTTAGAGGTCCATACATGTAAAACACAAAACAATAAAAATTAATGTAAAGAAAGTTGACACGTAAAAAGAGAAAGAAGGATGGTGGCCCCACATACAATACTACTTTTCGGCTGAAGCAAATGGCAAAAAGGAATATACAAGCTGGTTTTTAAGTCAAAATTTGATAAACTGCCATTTTAAAACAGTGAAGACAATATGTCGAAGCATATAGAAAAAATTAATATACCAAAACTGCCCCCAGCTATGGAAGCAGGGATGTCGTCCAACAGTTGCTTCCATAGCCACTCAAATATAGTAGTAATATATATATATATATATACACACACATACATACATACTTGATGGTAGCATCCATGTCAGCCTACTTGTATTAAAGTCGATGGGTTTCAATTAAAAATCAAAAATATATGTGTCACGAAAGAAGTGTCCAAATTCAAGCCCAAAAAAAAGAAGATTGGGTCACACGAAGCCCAATAGAAGAGCCCAAAAAGCTAAACGCTTAAAGTCAAAATTTTCTATTTTAAAAGTTTCCTAGTTTAATGTTTTCCTGTTTTCCTAAGTTTAAAAGTTTCCTAGATTACAAGTCTCCTAGTTTAAAATTTCCATAAAAGTAGGATTAAAATCCTATTCTATTTGGGATATGTTTTACCTATAGATAGGGGTTGATTTTATTATTTTAAGAAAAGACATGATTAATATTATTTGAGAGGTTTCTCTTCTTTACACCTTTGTGTGTGGTGACCATGGATTTATCTTACAACATTATAAGAACGATTCTTAAGAAGTGAGATTAATTCTTTAACTTGATATCTTTGGTTTTTATTCGTAAATTAAATAATGTAATTAGTCTTATACTAATTATTGTCTCTAGTTTCTTCGAAATAGGGGTGTTGTAACATCCCAAATTTAGAGAAGGGAAAATATTCACTTCATAGTCGATTCGGCGAAGTAAGTCGATAACACCAAGTCGACTTGGCGATCTGCCGAGTAGAGCTCCTTGCCTTTTTGGCTCGATTTTAGCATCAAGTGTTCTGGAACTTTAGGTGAGCTAAGTCGAGCTCGCCGTTCCGTTCGGCGTGCCTTCAAAGTCGACTCCCCATCGTCTAGTTGACTAAGCCCCCAAGCCGACTTACAATAATTTTTGGTAAGCTAAAGGCTCACGTGGCGAGTCGCCGAGTGGACTTTGGCGAGCTCCAGCGTGCCTTTGTTTTCAGTTTTTAAGTCAGGGTGTTAAAATCTTTTCAGATTATTTTAATTCGATACTACGTCGTTTTACCCTTCACCTAGAAACCTTTACAAGTATTTTACCCCCAATTTTCCCCCACTTAAAATCATTTTCTAAGAATCCAAAATAAAACCAAAGTTCTTCCTCTCCAAAATATTTCTCTCTCTAGAAACTTGAAGAAGAAGAAGGGCTCAATCTAGGGTTTCAAGGCAAGCCTTCATTTTCACCATTGAAGATAAGCATTTGACTTTGGGGTATGATAGTTTTCATCTATAGATCCCTTCCATCCATGGAGTTCCCAAATTCTCCTATTTTCAAAGGTTGAAATCCCCAATTAAATTAGGATTTTCTTCAATTGCCATGGGTTCTCTTCATTATTAATTTAAATGATTGAATTATGATCTCTTATGCATAATTGATGGAATACTATAATTTTATGATGATTTCCCCACGAACCTATGTAAATCCCATATTTTTTTCAATTATGATGATATGATGTGGGTCTTTGCTTATGAAAGAGGAATTTTATGAAATCAAACATGAAGTAACAGAATCACATGAATTTATGATGAAATTCATATCTAATCCTTCTTTTCTAGATGTGGTGATTGAAAGTAGGTTTTGAACCTTGAAAGGTGAATTATAAGATTATGCATGTTCTTATGAAATCTATGCAAATGTTTTAAGGATGCTTGAGAGTAAAGTATCAATGATGATGTTGTTGTTGTTTTGTTGAAAGGAGTTTCTCATGAACACATGGAAGTATGATTGTGAAAGGTCTTCTCACCTAATTGAATCAAAGATAAAGAATTATCCTAATGAAACATAGTTTGGATTGGATACTTAATTGTACCTTTCCATGGATAGCTTGGATTGGATACTTAATTATACCTTTCCATGGATAGCTTGGATTAGATACTTAATTGTACCTTTCCGTCTTCAGGAAGTATCTCATATGTGTTCAAAGGCTTTAAAGATGTTAGCTTGCATTGACCATGTTTTATGACTTATGTTTTCTAAACTTCTTATATCATGTTTTAGCTTGGTCAATTGCATGTCATGAAATGTCACGTTTTAGCACGATTTAATGTTTTATGCATGACTATCATACTTGGTATATTGTTTTGTACTAAAACATACTCTTGCCTTCATTTCCCAAATGTAGGGTCCGATATTCAGGGTTCTCAGTTTCGTGGCTAGAGGTTGACTTGGTTGATTTCTGAGCTTGGTGAGTCCTCACGCTTTAAGGACGGATTTTTATTGTTCCTAGTTTCCTTCTTATTTTCAGTTTTGAACATGATGTATGGGTTGGGCTCAATCTCATTCTATTGTATTAGATGACTATTGAGACAAAGTGTTTTAGACTTTCGCTTTTCTTTATAAAATGTCGGACTTGAAATGTTGTTTTTACTTCTTATGTTCTATTTCCTATGTTATGAATGCTAAGTGGCATGTATGGGGCCTCTCGGGGTCCTATACACCATGTTACATCTAGGGTGTACCTCTGGGTCGTGACAGGTGTAGATCATTTTTTTATCTAAATTCTTGAATTGGGTCTATTAGTATCATAAATTAGCTTTAATCCGTTAATTCTTGAATATTAAGATCAATTAGGATTCTTAGCACATCTTTGAATTTGAGAATTTTCTCCTCAAATTTCGCATATCTTTCAATTCTTGTCTTTAATCTTAGTATTTTCGCTTTCGCATTATTTTCTTGTTTATTTTGGTAACCCGATTCTTATCAAGTGGTATCAGAGCAGTTCTATAAAGGTTCCGTTCTTGATAATCTTGGGAGTTTCAAACCAAAAAAAATAAAATTATCCTTATTATAGTAGCTTAAAAGTTAAGTTACATAGCAAAAAAAGGAAAAGAAAAATTACAAAAAAAAAAAGAAGAAGAGAAAATTCAATTGCTTGAGAATCACAGTATTTTGTAGAAACTCCGGATTTGTTTTGACTTACGATTTTCTATCTCAAAAAGGAAATAAAGAAGATGGGAAATTTGAAGTTGATTTCTTGTCATGCAAATTGGTTTTTTTCTTGTCTCATCAATCCCAATTCGTCTGGATATTGATAAATTCTTTTCTTTCTACATCTTACTTCTAAAATGTTGTTACAAATAGGGTTTATATATAAATCCCGAAGAATCAATCTAAAGACAGTAATTTGAGTGGAAAAAAAGTCAAGAGAGAGTGAGATCAATAGAGAGAGAAAAAGCCAAATTGAGAGATATTTGTTTCTATAATATTTTTGAAATGTCTCAAACAGGTAAGGAAATTGAAGCAAAAACTCAAAACGATATCAACTGTGTTGATGTGTTGATCAAACAATTGGAGGAGAATAATGTAACCGTAACTAATTTAAAAAGAGAGTGTTTTTCATACAAGGTGTGGGATAAATGGTAATATTTTCTCTATGATTATTGATAGTGAAAGTGATACTAATGTGGTAAGTTAATTTGTTGGGGGAGAAGCTAAAACATATATACATTAAACACAATACTCCTTATAAGGGCGATGGTTGAATGATTTTAATGAGCTTAAGGTGACTAAGTAATGCTTGATTTCTTTTTCCATAGGAAGATATTCTGACAACCTTGTTTTTGTTTTGTTTGTGGACAAACGTTTAATTCTTTCTCACTATTCAGAACAGTGGAGCTTTCGATCAAGATCTTCTCGCCAGTGGTGTCCTCCCCTCCCTAATACCTAAATGTTCTTTGTGATGTCATTCCAATTCAAGATTGCAGATGGTTCTTAGCCTAAGTTTATTAACAGTTCCCTTTTTTTAATGAAGTATTAACAGTGCCTTTCCTTCCTTTGAGTAAATTTAAGTAATTATTGTTCTTCAGATGCTTTGATTTTGAGATGTGGGCATTTAATTTCGAAATTGTTATGGATTATGTTGACACCCAATTTTGGCCTAACATTTTTAAAAATTTGTAACTTTTAAGTTTTATTTATTTAATAGTTCAAAATATATTTTTTTTATAATTTTAAATATGTTTATCGATAATATTAATTTTAATATTTTGCACATTCTAGAAATTAATTTGAATATGAATAAGATTTCATGCACAGATATTTTTAAAGGTTGGTGATTTTGGCGCACGATTTTAAAAGAATGGTTCTGTACCATAGGTAATATTTTTATTTTTCTATATAAACAATGGTTTTTTCATTAGGTCAGGTGGTGAATTATTTTTTAGGAAGGAAGAATTCAAAATGTGTAAAAACCCTAATTTTTTCCTCTCCCATTTTTTCTCCCTTAGCCGCCACCACCACAAACCCCTCTTCCTTTTCCCCCTTTTTTTTCGGACCAAACCACCACCTGAAACCATCAGACTCACCATTCAACAACCCAAAACGACCAACAACAACCAAATAACAACACAACAACTCAACCACGAAGCTCCGTCTCCGGCAAAATCGTAACACCCACGTGAGCTCCTAACTCGCACGACCAAAACGAGCTCCACTAGCTCACTGCTGGAGATCGAACCAGACCCTTTCCTCTTCCCCCTTCACGGTTTCTTTTCTATTTTTGCAGGTTATCATCAAGTTTCACTCCGACAAACAAAACCCCATCTCCATTCCCCATTTTTTCCGGCAACCAGACCCCCTAAACAAGTATTCAGTGAGCTCAACACTCAGTTAAACGACGAGTTCGAAAGCTCGTGAGATCCGGCGAATATAATCACACGCAAAGGAGCGACCGAAACACTACAACTCCGGCGAAACCCGTGAAACCTTAGGCCTGGAATGAGCTTCAAGCTTTGATTCTCCCTCAAAATCGATAATTCCGACCACCCGTGTTTAGTCACTGTTTTGTCTTCATGTTCATACTAAATTGTTACATTATTTTCATATTGTTGGGGCTGTGTTAAGTTTCTATAATATTATTATTATTTGTTGTTGTTAATTGTGACTTTGCCTCTGTTTTATATTATTATATTACTTTATACATTTGCTTTGCCGATTTTCTTTTGTTAGGTGAAATTCATTTTGCCATAGTTAATTATTGTAGTTTATTTTAATTTACTTATATTTTGTGCTACTATTTTTACCGGTTTATTTTTGTGTTTATTTGAGTGACTGATATTATGTTATTAGTTTGATTTATTTTATTTGTTGAATATTTGTTATTTGACTACTATTTTATATTATTTATTTTGGATAATTTAACATTTTTTTATTCGAAGCACCGTTGATATTCATTTTTTTTTAGTTATAATTTATTGTGTGTTTGCTTAAGTTATCTAGTATTATATTATTTTATGTGTTTGCTTCGGTTATCTAGTATTATATTATTTTATGTGTTTGCTTCAGTTATCTAGTATTATTCTATTGTCATTTATGATTGGCTATTTGTGATTTTTTTTTTGTTTGGAATTAATATATATTTAGTTTTTATTCCTAATTTTCAATAGCTAAGTTATTTACCATGGCATTTAGTTATTATTACTATTATTTGGTTATGTTCTTTATCATTTGGTTGTTGCATTTTACTTTAAAGTATTTGATGTTAGTTTCACATGATTTTATGTTTTTAAGTTAAATGTTGGCCAATGAAAAAATTTCTCCGTTGATTTTGGAGGCTTTCCCATTTTAAAACACGGAAATTTAGTTTAAGTTCATATATTTTATATGTTAAAATGGCCGATGAAGAAATTACCATCGATTTTCAAGGCCTTCCATATCAATAAGACCGGTTTTTTATTTTTAAGTTATTATTTTTTTTATTTTATTATTATTCATATTTATTTAGTACTAACACTTTTACTAAGTGTCTTTACAGATACCCGGATCTGCTTCTCATTAGAGCTATTTGAACAAAGTTCAAATTATATTGTTTTATTATTTATTGTATATATTATCGATGTTAGGCAAACTTTAGGTCGGGTCTTGTATTATTGTTTTATTTTATTACTTGTGCATATTGCATGCTTATTATACTTGTTTATTGATTTTTATCTCCTTCTCAATTTGAAAAAATGAGTTCAGTCGGGATCCACAATTGTGGATTTCTAAGGGTGCCTAACACCTTTCTTTCGAAATAACGTGAACCCATTACCTAGAATCTTGGTTTCGTAGATCACTTAATGGTTTCCTAGTTTTTTTCCTAAAATTAGGTGACTACTCTTTTAAAATTCGTTTATTCTTAAAATTCTTTTAAAATTGATTCAATTGATTATTTTTCAAGTCACCGCGATGTTTCGCCCTATTTTAATAAAATAGGGATATGAACAGAATGACGACTCTGCTGGGGATATAGAAGTTTTAACCATTATGAATTCATTCTTTCAAATTTAGGAGGTATTTCTTTTATTGTGTTATATCTTACGTATTGTATATTTTGTTGATTGTTTGTATATTGTACTTGTGACTTATTCATTATTTGTTTAATTGTATGTATACTGTCATTGCATTCATGACATTTTCCAAATTGTATGTATAGTATATTAAGGACGGTTTCTGCATAATCGCAACCTGACCTTTTATACTCTATCCTTTTTCGAAATGATCGACAATTTATTGGTACGTCATGCGTCCAATAATTGTCGTGAGTTTCAACCTAAGTTGTCCACTTGGGTTCCCAGTCTTTCAAAAACCACTCTTAGTCAACTAGCGTAAAGCGAAATCAAATCTCGAATTTAGCGTATTTTGAACTAAGTCGACCCAACACCCAAGGCGTGTTGGGCCCATTAGAAGCCCATCTTGTGTATGTTTGGCCCATAGTCAATAAAAAAACAATCATACTTATGTGTACCCTTTGCATAAAAGGGTCACATATTTGTATATGACGCATAATAATTGTTTATATATGTGACATAATTGAGTTTGTGTTTATGTGTTTGATTAATTTTTCGTGTGATATTTTGCATTATCCATTATGAACACGAACTAACACTTTTACTTTTTGAGTTTTTCTTCTTTTTGAGCAAGAGTTTGATTTATGTTAGAATTTGAAAGTAATTGTTCGTCCGAAGTTGCAAGGGACAAGAGGACTCACGAAATTTGAGTCTTTGTATTTCACAAGACATTAATCTCAAGTAAAAAAGATAAATCAGGGGAGTCTTTGACTATGAGTCACACCTATTTTTATTTTTATTTTGCATGTTGGTCCTGCTCTCACACATCTCTCATATTTTTGCAGAAAAACCATCCCGAATGGCAGTCGGGGATGGTCATTACAATGTCTGGCTCTCGTGGATAATTGGGAGAACACACAGTTTCAAGAGACATTAAAAAAAAAAGAATTCAACATGTGGTTACTGTAAGAAAAATGAGAGACCACATTCAACAGAAGCACAAAGATCGACAGTTAAGAGGATAAAAAGAATCGCTCCAAGTTTGTCAATTTTGAAAATATTTTATGCCATATCTTCACGAACTACGCGAACCTGATTCTTATCTCGGTGAGATACGTAGGCAACCCTTCTTGGGTTCGGTATCCATTTTTTCAAATTTCAAAAATAAAAAGAGTCAAATAGTTTGTGCATATTTTCAAGGACATATCTTCACGAACTACGCGAACCTGATTCTTATCTCGGTGAGATACGTAGGCAACCCTTCTTGGATTCGGTATCCATTTTTTCAAATTTCAAAAATAAAAAGAGTCAAATAGTTTGTGCATATTTTCAAGGACATATCTTCACGAACTACGCGAACCTGATTCTCATCTCGGTAAGATACGTAGGCAACCCTTCTTGGGTTCGGTATCCATTTTTTCAAATTTCAAAAATAAAAAGAGTCAAATAGTTTGTGCATATTTTCAAGGACATATCTTCACAAACTACGCGAACCTGATTCTCATCTCGGTGAGATAAGTAGGCAACCCTTCTTGGGTTCGGTATTTATTTTTTCAAAACTATAAAAAAAAAACTGTGTGCATATGTTCAAAAACATATCTGCATGAACTACGCACACTTGATTCTCAAATCAATGAGATACATAAGCAGCCCTTTTTGGGTTCGGTATTCATTCTTTCAAAAAAAAAATGTTTTGTACATATTAAAAGAGTCATGTCTTCAGCTCAAATGAGACCAATGCAGTTATGAGCATGTAAATATATTTGGTATGATGGCGGGGAATGACTTTGTAGTAAACTATAGACTCTTTTGGTACCTCTCATTTCTACTTTTGTGATGCTTGAAAATTCTCTTGCATGCATTCAAGATAAGAATAAAACCAACCTCATGTTTTTCATGTGCATTGTGTGGTGAACTTTTAGATCAAAATTCAATTGCATCGCATTGTTGATCTAGAACTTGGCTTGAATGTTTATCGAGACGAAATCCTGAGTTATGTTTGGTTTGGGAAAGGATTGTAGGCCTTCTTTGACCCGATTGTACCTTTCAAAGCCTACCAAATGACATTAATCCCTAGTTGTCCCCACTTTGAGCCTGAAACCTTTTCTTTGGACAACCACATTCTAGTCATTACCCTTTTGAGTGCTTACATGCACTATCCCTCTTTTGGACCAACCTTCTTGAGCGCACCAAAGATGTGCAAATTATAAGTGAAGATCAGAGTTTGAAGTTGCCAAAGGCAAAGTATACAAAGTCTCCCAAAGTCGAGAAAACAAAAAATGACTTCTAGAAAAAAAATGAGGGTTGAAAAAATTAAAAAAAGACAAAAAAAACACCTCTACAAGGTCAATGAAATATGAGAAGAAGAAAAAAAACTCCAACATAAGAGAAGAAAACTTCAAAACAAAGGGGTGAAAAAGGAAAATCTCCAACAAATAAGAATTAAAAAGAAGTCGAAAAAAAGAAAAAAAACAGGGGGCAATAAAGAGGATCAGACACCAAAGGTATATCAATCTTCAAAGACACAAATTCACTGTGATGCTCAAGAAGGAATTAAGTCACTCTTATCCCAAATATATATCCTACCCGTCCCTAAGCCTACATTACCTTCTTGGTGTATTTTTGTGTTTATTTGAGTGACAGATACTATGTTATTAGTTTGATTTATTTTATTTGTTGAATATTTGTTATTTGACTACTATTTTATATTATTTATTGTGCATTATTTTGGATAATTTAGCATTTTTTTATTCGAAGCACCGTTGATATTCATTTTTTTTTAGTTATAATTTATTTTGTGTTTGCTTAAGTTATCTAGTATTATACTATTTTATGTGTTTGCTTCGGTTATCTAGTATTATTCTATTGTCATTTATGATTGGCTATTTGTGATTTTTTTTGTTTGGAGTTAATATATATTTAGTTTTTATTCCTAATTTTCAATAGCTAAGTTATTTACCATGGCATTTAGTTATTATTTCTATTATTTGGTTATGTTCTTTATCATTTGGTTGTTGCATCCTACTTTAAAGTATTTGATGTTAGTTTCACACGATTTTATGTTTTTTAAGTTAAATGTTGGCCAATGAAAAAATCTCTCCGTCGGTTTTGGAGGCCTCCCCATTTTAAAAGATGGAAATTTAGTTTAAGTTCATTTATTTTGTATGTTAAAATGGCCGATGAATAAATTACCGTCGATTTCCAAGGCCTCCCATGTCAATAAGACGGGTTTTTTATTTTTAAGTTATTATTAAATTATTATTATTATTATTCATATTTATTTAGTACTAACACTTTTACTAAGTGTCTTTACAGGTACCTGGAGCTGCTTCCCATTGGAGCTATTCGAACAAAGTTCGAATTATATTGTTTTATTATTTATTGTGTATATTATCGATGTTAGGCAAACTTTAGGTCGTGTCTTGTATTATTGTTTTATTTTATTACTTGTGTATATTGCATGCTTATTACACTTGTTTATTGGTTTTTATCTCCTCCTCAATTTGAAAAAATGAGTTCAGTCGGGATCCACAATTGTGGATTTCGAAGGATGCCTAACACCTTCCTTTCGAAATAACTTGAACCCCTTACCTAGAATCTTGGTTTCGTAGATCACTTAATGGTTTCCTAGTTTTTTCCTAAAATTAGGTGACTACTCCTTTAAAATTCGTTTATTCTTAAAATTCTTTTAAAATTAATTCAATTGATTATTTTTTGAGTCACCGCGACGTTTCGTCCTATTTGAATAAAGTAGGGATGTGAACAGATTAAATACCTCTTTATTCACTTTACCAACCTGATTAATTCTTACTACTCGCTCCGTTCCTCTTTAGTTGTCATAGCTTCCTTTTTAAGAGTCAAACGATATGAATTTGACTAACATTTTAAGATGTATTTTTTCATCATATTGATATACAAAAAGTTGCAATTTATAGTACTTTTCGTATAGTTTTTGAATATCTATAATCGAATAAATATAATATAATTTAGATTTGAAAATTAGTCAAATGGACTCTCGAAAAGTCAACATGACACCTTAAAAGGAGTGGAGGGAGTATCATTTAAGCACATGCCAAGACTTCAACCGAGTTTGTCTACAACATTCTTACTCATGTTGATTCCAGAGCCCGACTTATTGAATGGGTCTACGCAAAGTCTTCACACATCAATGCTAAATTTGTGAGTCTTTACATTGAACCACAAAAGCAATATATACATTTTAATTTCATGTAGCAACTATAAAAACACTTCCTCTGGCGAAAATTTTATGTCAAATACATCTTTACTTGTATCTTCACAGGGTTACCAATGTTGCAGTTTATCCAATACAACAACAAATGTTATACTTTGTAGATGCCTTATGAAGAGTCGACAGTTCAAACTATGTCAAATAGTTAATTCAACTACCTACGCCTACTAACGACAAAAATAAGGACAGACAACAGCCACAATATTTAATTATGAGTGAATCTAATAAGTTTAATTTTTCATTCTAAAACAATACTACTACAATCCTTTTTTGCCTCTCATTTCCAAAATGGTTGTTCTTAAACAAAATACCTCCTGCAGACCAACCAAGATGCATACTCAACTCCATCACTACACTGCTCAGCTTTACTTATGAGCATAACATATTGTAACAACCTTCCCAGTGATTTTGTTTTTGTTGGGTACTACTAGATACATGACTCCGTGCCAGTACGGGCCCAATATATGTTAATAATTTTTTTTTCAATTTATGTGATATCATGGAATTTTAGCATACAATTAATGAAACATACACACACGTAGAAGTGAGGTTAGGCTATTTGAGGGAAATGCATTTGTTTTTGTGCTTAAATGATAGCCTTTCGTGTTCCAAACTTTGAATGAAAAGAGGAGATCAACAACAACATTTTCCTGCGGATTTAACCTAAAGTGTTATTCAAACGTAGCAAAGGAAAAGAAAAAACGATAGAGCTAATATAATTCAGTGGAGCTAATCTCATTTACAAAGTAATAATGAAGACAATATGTGAAACAGAAAAACATCAATTGAAAAGGAAAACTATTTTTCTCACCAAGCAGAGTATCAATTTCATCGCCATTTGTTGTTGTTAGAAAGTAATAATGAAGACAATATGTGAAGCAGAAAAACATTAATTGAAAAGGAAAACTATTTTTCTCATCAAGCAGAGTATCAAATTTTTCGCCATTTGCTGTTGCAGTTCCCTTAACACCGATTCCTCTGCCCTAAAACTTCTATTTATACTTCAAAAAGCGACTACTTTTCTTTCTGCAACAAGAGTACTTTTCCTTATCATACACCTTTATGAATGAATCAAAAAAATTAGACTCCTGTGTGCCGTAATTTTCCTATTTTTCGAAAAAATCACTTTTTGAAATGTTCCAAGTATAAAACGTTTTTTTAAAAAATACTTAGAAAAGAGTCGAAACTTAATTTTTTTAAAGAAACTAAGAAAACTTAAAATTTTCAAAGATCTAAACAGAAAAAATCATTTGAAAATACCAAAGGGGTTCGGGGTTCAATTTACACTTCGAGAAGGGTTTAAACATTCGAAGTGTCCGCTAACATGCGGTAGACCTGCGACTTGACTAAATATATTTTGACTATTAATAGAAAAAAGTGATTTAAAATAATAATTTATAATATTTGATTAACTCTGAGAAAATAGTTAAATAAAGAACAACTTTTATTTTTTAAGAAAATGGGACCTTAATTGAAACATTTGAATTAGGGACAAGTAATTAGAATTTTAACAAATCTAGATTAGTTGGTTTTTATTTGAGTCATTTTTTGGTTAATCAAAATATGAAAACTATTTTAAACTAATAAAAAAAAGAGTTTTGACTAAAATTATAAATGAAAATACAAGAGTTGATAAAAATGAGATTTGTTAGAAACAAAACAACACAGATAAATAGTTCGTCTTTTAGGGAATTCAACTAAGTTAATTTACAATTATAAAGTTAGACTTAAACAACAAACAATAAATAATCACAATTAAATATTTAAAGAATAGGGGAGAAATTGAATTTGGGCCTCCTTTTGGGCCAATTTCGTTGCTATTTTTGGGTTTAACCCAATTCCCCTTTTTGTATATATCAGTTGTATATCGGATGTATACAACTCATTTTTCTGCTTTTCGGGACCTGTACGTCAACTCCAAAGACTTATTTTTCGATTTCTCAAGGTTGGCTGACTCGATAAAAGTAAATTGGGCCTTCATAGCCTAATCATCGAATGGCAAGGAGAGGAGATATAGTCCATGAGGCCTCGGGTCGGGTTTTCACATGCATAAACAAATGAAAAGGAACATAAGTAATGCTCAAAGTAGTTCACAATAGAAAATAAAGCAGCATGATATTTTTTGAAACAATAACCCAAAGGGGAATGATTTACAGAGGACAATTAAAAAATGAAGGGGCAAAGACTTCCTTAATGAAAAGTTAGCAGCATGATACATATGATGATTAAGCTAAACCATTAATAACATCAACTTTAGCAAAAACACAATTAATACATAACTTACCTATTTCTAAGAGCATCAAAATAAAATATTCAAACCCATATATGACAGATTGAAACTAGACCAATATAATTACTCTAACAAAACTCAAACTTTATATTAACAAACAAATGTTCCCACAACAAATTTTTCTAATGAGCACTTTTCAGTTCTTCATTTATAATCCACAAAGGAAAGCAAAAAAAAAACAAGACTAGTGACCTCAACTTAACAGAGGAAACAAGCGTACATCAAATAGTCATATTTAAACAATAATAAATGCATGAGTAGGAACTATATTAAAACTAATCACTATGACCCTTTTGTTATGATAAAAACATGGTTTAACACCTTAAGTCGACTACTAAAGGGGCTGGATAGGAAGGTTAAAAGAAAGAAACAATCATGCTCTCAAAGCACCAGCTAGTATCGAAGAACAAAGGATGGAAATACATAACGACTAACTTACGAGATACAAGAAAAGATATACTAAGAATGCATCGCTAACTTAAGCCAAAACGAAATGGTACTCACGTGATGTTATAACAAGTCAAGATTGTGAAGAAAGTACGTTAGCATTTACCAGATGAACAACTACAACATTGAATAAAATTTCCAGATTTTTGATTAATGAATAATACCAAAACGGATCAAACTACACTCAGAAAGCAAAGGAACAATCATATTCTCGGCCACATTTTCGAAAGCGAAACATTTCCAATATGAAAGGCAAGATACATAATTAGGAATAGATTAACTACGAGCAAATGATTCGAGTTAAAATAAGACTAAGGTGAATTGCAAACATGATATCACGAGTTGAAGACGCAAAACTGGCATGAACAGTATTTGAGTTAAGCAAGAACATAGATAAATACTACGGGATTAGACTAGCAATGGTGGTAATCTATAACGATGAATCAGACAACAGAGAAGAAAACCAAAAAAATTGGGTAAACAATAAAGAGACAGAACTATATAGCTTAATGCATTCGAAGTCGAAACTAAATGAACTGCAAAAGAACTTCACTGATATTTACTTCATGCTCACAGTTCCAAGAACTTACAGGAGAAACGAAACTGAAAACAAAAGACTAAAATGGAGAAACCAACTAATCCTAATAATTGGACTCCGCTAGATATCGAACACATAACACATACTACATAGAAAACATAATGCAAGAAAGGGCGAGATTACCTTTTTCAGGCAGCGAAACTGAGATGCTGAGCTTGACCACGAGGAACTTCCACCAGTGAGCCGATTTCGACAAGCTCCGAAAAATAAAATTACTTAGGATTCAAATAGGATAGCCTCAAACTCTCTGTTTTTTTTTCAGGCTATGTTTTTCTCTCTATCCCACTTTAATCGATAATGGAATGGGAGTATTTATAGGGGAAATTTGAGGCAGAACTTAGGGGGGGGAGTGGAATTGGAGAGATTTCAAAATTTTAAATTCGAATTCAAACTCACTGGATAAGGCTTTAGGAGTTGTCAATAGTACCAATTTGTACAATCTTCAACGGATTGATAATGGAGAGTGAGTGGGACGCACTAGGCTCGAGGTCGCGATTTGCTGCTGGATTTCTGGGCTTGCAGCGTGATTTGCTCGCTGGTTTTGCTAGGTTTCTTGTCGTTTGTGAAGAAGAAGACGCGCAGGTGCAGTGGGGTCGGGTTTATCTTGTTGTACGTTGTATTGGAATTGGTTATGGGCTGGGTCTGTTTTGGATTTGGAATGCTGATGGGTTTCTTTGGTATAGAGGTATTGGGCCGGATGAATTGCAAATAGTGGGCTAGGAATATTTGGAGTTTCATGGGCTGGCAATGGATATTGAATTGGAATGAAGAAATAGGCCCAAGTTTAGTCTATCACAAATGGGTTTAGTGTGAAGTAAGAGGGAGGTTAAATTGGGATTGAAAATTTGACCCATTTGATTAAAATTATAGCCAGTTGAATTTTAAGAACTTAGCCAAATTGAGCTTAATCGGTGATTTGGCTTAAAACTAAATATGATAAATTAATTTGAATTAATTAATGAGCTTCTTAATGTCAACGAAATAAAATAATTAACTTAATGATAAACTAGGTAATTTAAAATATAAATTCTTATATAACTAAAATAATTAACCAAATATTCAACAAAATATTGTCTGAGACAATTTTCGAATATTCATAAAATATACTAGTTATATACATAACTATGTAAACATATATATTATCTAAAAATTATAAAAATGATACAACTATTTGAAATAACTTGCAAACTATATTTTTTTTTCTTGAAAAACTAATTATTTTAAATTGTTTGAAATTGAAGAAGCTCGATGATTAATCTATAGTGTGGAGGGTCAAAATTGGGTGTCAACAACTCCTAAACTGGCCTTCCTCCTCTGTTTCTTCAAAGACAGAGGTACACATCACAGGAAAAAAGCCCAAAAAATCTCTAGTTTTTCCTGCAAATTTCATGAAACGAAAACAACACTTCACAGTTATTATACACACATCCTCATGAGCTACTTTAATGGAGTCTATTGTATGCAACTTTATCTTGCATTTTTGTAGGAGGATGTTTTATGGCTCAAGTTTTGACTTCCTGATTACATGCCAAGGCTTCCATAATGTAGCGGAATGTATACTCCACAAATGGTATTGGAAAGTTCTTGCCCATAGTCTTTAAAAGCTGGGAATTTAAATCAGATAAAGCAATTAAGTTAATTATGGTGAAAATACCTGTTTAAATTCTGCAGCTAGTCAACCTTTAAATCATACCGAAAAATAAAAATTCATAGGATACTTTCATAATAGTGTTAATTAAGCATATAAATCAAAGATAAAGAGGCCAGTAAATCTGTTGAAATAAAAGCTACTTGCAGTTTCTCATAATTCCAAATTGATAATTCTTTCATCCATATCTACATTAGCAGGAATATAATGCTGCAAAAAAATTTCAAATAGATCACTGCTACTGCTATGATAACATAATTAGAAGAAAGAAAAAGCAAGAGATAAGTTGTATGTTCGTAAAATGTAACAATATAACAAAATAAGATGATAATAAAAGTATAAGAAAATCAAATAACAACAAACTACGTAGTAGTATTATGATTACTGGTACAGAAGAACAAGTGAAACATCATTCAACTACCTGATTAATCTTTTATTCTAATCTGAATCTTCCATTAGCTGCTATCTAAGTCCATATGGTTGGTTAGCCGAAAAGTATGTCATGTGCTATTTAACTTCTGAAAAGCCAAAAAGAATATCAACTATTGAATCAGAAAGTATGAAATGGAAGGAAAAGGAAAGACAACAAATACATTACCTTAGCTGACCAGTGTCAAAATTTGATAGTACAACTAACTTTACTCTCGCCGTTCGAATGGTCTGGAGCACCTTCTCGGCATGTGGATGACAGAGATACCAAGCCTATTGAAGCATGACAAACGAAAAGTAAAATTATTGAGTGCGTTCTTATTACTGTAGATGTTGTGTTGTCAACACTCAACTAGAAGAATAAACCAATTTGTTTTAAACAGAAATTGGGTAATTCAAAACTGAGAGAATCTTTTTAATGGCTATTGGGTGTCAGAACAGGCAGTCGAACAGAGAACAGAAATAAGAATCTATAACTTGAAATGTAATATAAGTAATGGTATTAGGAAAAGTTAAAAAAACATGAGTTCAAGTGACTGTTAGTATTAAATTAGTAATAATGGAAACCTTTTTGAGGGAGCAGGGGAAGTTGTGGTTTTGCATTGGGACAATGGTTCCTTTCACGCGGGTACCAATAATGTAGTCTTTGATGAATCACCATTTGTTTTGCATGAGTAAGTAGTTGGTTTATCACTTTGTTTAAGTTGTATGTGCAACCACTGTAAGAAGAAACAGGATTGCGCAATGAGGAAAAATAAATTGAACAGTAGTTATATAATCAGACATTGAAAATTTCTAAAATAGGGCATATGAAAAAGCTATTGAATGACTTACATAATAATCATGTATCATAAGTCAACATTTTGTATCTATTATGTGCAGTAATTGCATAAATGTTGGCACATCTTAGTCAGTTGGCGAGATACCTGGAATATGTTCATAACAAAGCTTTTTGAATGATCTCATTGTACACTACATTACAAGTTGATTGATCATCATCATTATCTGCAGTAGGAGGTCGAATCAATATTTTTATACAGTTTGAACTCTTTGCTCTTGATAAAGCAACATATAATTGATCATGGGAAAAAAACTGGTTCACGTAAATAGATACCAACATAATCTAATGTTTGTCCCTGTGCTTTATTTATAGTCATTGCAAAGCATAGACGTATAGGAAACTGTGTTCTTTTAAAAGGAACAAGTATTTTTTCATCCTATGATGATAGTAATGGTATTCTTGGAATAAATACGTGTTTGTCTTTGAAGTCACCACTTGCAATTTTACAACTTATAACATGTGTTTTGATATCACAACGCACCAATCGTGTACCATTACATAAGCCTTCAAAAGGATTTAAATTTTGCAATCATATAATAGGGCAATTTTGCTTTAACATTAATCTGTACGGAGGTAAGCCAGGAAGATTTAGAGTGTGTAAGAAATCCTCAAATTGAGGTTGATCGTTCGATTCAGTAGTCTCATCAGTAGCGATGAAAATTTTCGCAACTGTTGGAAATTGAGTTATGAGTCTATCGTTTAGTTCATCAACAAAGTCGTTCTATGTAGTCAAGATAACACGAGATTTCATAAAAGAAGAGTCATTGAAAGATGTATGTAAATTCGGATATATCACTTTGAACAAAAGATGTAACGACTCTTTTTCAGTAGTGAAAGGAATGATGAACTGCTTTGGGATTTCTATTTTATTATTAATATTTGTTTTTTCTTTTCCATTCCCAATTCTCATAAGATATTCACAAAAAACAGGATCAGTCCTTGCACGCATATTTTCTAATAGTCTCAAATTGATTCCAAATTTTGGAGTTTAAAATACTTTCAGAAATAAAGTCTTTCTTTTTTCCACTTTGAACAACAGGAAGCGTTTGTCTAAAATCACCTCCAAACACTATGAATTTTCCACCAAAGAGTATATTTGTTTCAGTTAGGTCTTTCATAAGCAAATCAACAGCTTCAATCATATTATTTTTTTTGACATTGATACCTCATCCCATACAATTAATTTTGCATCACAAATTAAAGATGCGAGAGAGCTTTGCTTATTGATGTTACAGGAGAACTGCTCATCAATATTAATTGGAATTTTAAAACGTGAATGGGTTGTTCGTCCTCTAGAAAGTATAGATGCTGCAACAATAGAAGTTGTTGTCGCCAAAGCTATGAAACCTTTAGATCTTACAGTGGCCAATAAAGCACGGTACAAAAATGTTTTACCACTTCCTCCTGGACCATCAATGAAAAAAGTACCGATTCGTTAGTAAGTACTCTTTGAACGATAGTATCATATGCTATTTTTTGTTCGGTATTCAGTTTTTTATATAATAGCAGATCTTCTTCAGTAACAACTATATTCCTTTCAAAATTAACATCTTTTACCTTTGACTCTACTCTTGAACTCACAACATTTTCAGAAATCAATCTATACTCATTGACATCATCTCCCATGCTATATAATATATCATTAATATGGTTCAAAACTGAATGTCTGATTTTTTTTAGATCCGTGTTTGGTAATTTATTGAAGTCTTCAGACATTGACTCTTCAAATTGTTCCCATAGTTCTTTTGGATTATCAGGATTGCAATATACTAATATTGTAGCAAATAGATGTCGCAGGCTATAAGGCATCAACATACAACTTCTATCATACATTCAACCGAGTTGTTATTATGATGTAACAATCCTTTTTTTCTACAGATTCTCTAAATGTGTCGTAGTATTTTTCATCTATTTTTCGAAGATCTTGGTATGACTCAAGGGATCTTACATTCATTAGTAGAAGTCTAAGATAATATCTCTCTCCTTCTGTTGGATGACATGTCACAAGACGGCCAATAACATGACCTTGTTGTCTTCGTGTCCACATTTTGTATGATCTTGACCATACAAAATATTGTGGAAATTCTTTATATAATAAATTGGGTTGTTTAGCACATTTGTTTGTTCTATTCATTAGGAAAAATTCTATCAACATTGTTTTCTTAATCATGGGGTTATTCATGATTTTGTCTATGTTATCAGCTGTTTTAAAAGAAACAAATTGTTGGTTTTCGAGGTGCAGTTGAAGATGATAAACAGATGGACTCATTTCACTAATAGGGAAAGCAAATAAACGTCATACAACTTCTGGTGGAGATACCCATCTAGCAGATTGATATTCTTTTATTTCATCTATTATAAAATTTGTATCATCCTTCCGTATAGAAAAGGAGATTTTATCATGTCCTCTACAGATATATTTATAGATATACTGACAACCTTTATATCAGAACATACTTCGACATTGATATGACAATTAAATTTGCATAGTAGGTAAGGGTTATAAGGTACTACCCATGAATTGTCAAAAAGTTGTTTTCTAATCTCCACACGCTTACCTGTATTTCTTCTTCTATCGATTGCATATGAGTTTTTTCCTTTTGTTGTTTTATCAGCAAAATTATTTAGGTACTTGAATTTGCAAAATCCTTTTTTCTTCATACATGAATTTGTAGGATTTAAATAACCACAAGGACCATGCATCATATGTTTTTTAACAAGTTTATGTAAGTACGGATTTTCATTTATATCAGGAAGCTCAGCAGAAACAACTTGATCATATGATTCGGGAGTAATTAATTTGAAATCATCATTAAGAATTAGAAGAAAATGAGCATGTGGAAGGCCTCGTTTTTTAAACTCAATAGTGTACATAAATGCAACAACTTTTCCAAATATGTTTTTTTTTTAATATATCTGTTTTTAGCTCTTCAACTTTTACTTTGAATACTCGGCAAATCAAATCAGGTCTATTTTGAGCTTCATCCGTTGACAGTAAATATTCTTCTATTTTTGGCCGAGAAGGATTACAAGTCATAGTAAAAAATATATCAGGTTTTTCGAAATGTTGAACTAACGTAATAGCATCCATATAACGTTGACGCATATCTCTAGGACCTCCTGTAAAGCTTACAAGAAGAAATGTTTGTTTTCCTACTTTTGAAGCATCTCTGTCACCATGTCTAAGAAAATCAATAAGTCCTTGTAATGGATCAGTCCGGAATAAATCTTGATTACACAAGACAAAGTCTAGCCTTTGAGTGTCAATTTTTATGAACTCGTCAACTGAGTATTGTTGGAAAAGTCTTCATGAATGTAATACTTCATTTATTTCATTATCTCTCATTTGAAATTTATAACAATAGTATTCACGACAAGAGATGTCGTCTCTTTTCCGTTATCCTTTTTGTAGTACTTTAGCTTCTATATCAAGCAGTCCATCAATAGAACACATATTTGATAAACTTGGAAGTTGTTCATTTTCACATTGAGATCCATTTTTTTTCTTGCAAGTCTGTTCAACTCTTTTAATTCCACAATGCCAACCATTTTGACCATAGGGAAATAACAACGGATACTGTAAAGGATCATAGCAACCATAGTAATAATTCACTAATTGATTGGTGTTGCTACAAGGATAAATTTGAATATGTGGTGTAGAGCTACTATTGTTTGGTTGTTGGTCTAACCATATTGCCGCTACTTTCAAGACTGTCGGTAGGTTATAAACTTGTTGATTTAATCTAGAGTCACAATTGAGTGCAATATATAAGTTTGGTACTTTCGGAACTTGCATTAGAGATTTTAGAAAGATACAATAAGGATTTATCTTTATTATATTCATTAATTTTTTAACAATGATTCATCAGCATTACTGGAAGAAGCCATACGATTCAACATTTCAGTATCATCATCATAAATATATAATTGTAGATTTCTTGGTTGTTGATTTGAAGGTACGTAATAAATCATCAATGAAATGATACATTTGTCCTTGAACTCTAAAGGTGTAGATACCATGGTATCTTTTTGCCAGCTCTTTGTCATATTTTACTCCAAGAGAAGTAAATGCGAACATGTTATTGTACATTCTAATGTAGGTACGAAAATGTTTGCATTCAGCAGTGTCTCCTAACAAGAGATTTAGTAGTTCTGTAGGCATTTCAAGTGATACCAATTTAACGTGAGTAAACTGCAAAAGGATCTTGCTTGGTATAATATAAGCGGATGACTTAGTTATAATTAGCTCAGATGTGACTTCTTTGTTCGATTTCGGTTGCTTGACTCAATAATGGCCCTTCAAAGTCATTGACTCCATATTTAGGGAACGGTTGAACTCCTTTTTTCTTTTTCAAGCTATCGACAGTCATGTTCTTATATTTCTTTACTGTTCCGGCAACTAAATTCCTTTGTTCACCAATCAACTGAAGAACCAATTAGTAAGCTCCTCTTTGTCGTCATGACTGCTTCCACATAGGGATAAGTTTGTCTTTTTACATAGTGGTATTTTGTGTCTTCTCCAACTCTCCACAGGTGTCCTGACTGTACAGAAACTCATGCTAACTACTACACCGCTAGACAATAGCTACAAGTAAAACATTGTACGTACACAAGTTCATCAGATTTTCTGGGTGGTGCTCTTTCTTGCTTCGGTATGTATCTTCGTCCCTTCTTAAATTTACTTTTCCCTCTGGTGTATGTGCTTCAATTTTGTTGTTTCACTGTGCTTAACCACGACTTTGTGCGATTTATCAACTTTAAATTGGCCTTTTGGTTGACAAATTAGGTCTTTTTAGTTTTTGCCTTTTGGTTGATGAATTAGGGCTCCGCCAAGTATATCAACTTTAAATTTAAAAGAAATTTTATCGAATATTGAATTTGGTGAAGTTTTAAACTGTAGAATCGAAGAAAGTAACGAGAATTAGCAACCTATTTGTGTGGTATTTAGTGATTGGTAAAACTTCATCAGGAGAAAATTATTTTGCCTTCTACGGTGTGTCTGCTGCTGTGTCAATCAAAAGGAGTGGTGGGTCTTATGTATATAGAGATTTGGCCAAGTTCATCCATGGCTTTTGAGTTCCGACTGTACGAATCGGAGCTCCGCTCGAGAGTCTCGTGTAGGATTTTGATTACAACTTTCTATATTAGTTTCTGCACAAAGCTTTGTTGTAACCGTTTCACTTTTTCTTGTCTAGGCTGCATATTGTTGTGTGTTCCAATTGAATTTGGGCCTTTTGGATTTCTGAGCTACAGATATTTGGCGCCTTAGGATGTATATAACACTGTATTTCAGCTTTGCTTGTTATGCAAAACCAATTTTAGAATTTGTCTTTGCCTAGGCATATCATTAGAGTGAGTAAACGACCGGTAGTATTAAACTACTACCACTACTTTAGTCACCATTTGACTTTATCCTTCTTTTTTTTAAAAAAAAAAAAAGTACTTTGCTCTTTCTTTTTTATCCATTAGTTTTTGGGTACGTGTTTTACGCGTGTAACTCATACGATTTGTAAATATGTTTAAAAATATAAATATACTCCTACTTCATTAAACAGTACATTTGATTTATAGAAAAAGATAAAAAAAAATATTACAGCTTTAGCAATGGAACCCATGGCATTACAACAACAATAAACAAAATTTAATTTCAGTAAAGGGTAAAGTGTACGCATATCTTATTCCTACCTTTTTTGAAAATAGAAATGTTGTTTTCAAAAGGCTTTTGTCTCACGTAACGCAAATCAAGGAATCAGCTCTTTTAATTTGCTGAAAATTATATCTAAAGAAAGAAGAAAAACAATTTAAACAACATATGATAATTAAGAAGTAGTAGTCTACATATACATGTTATTGGTGAGTGGTCTTCTTCAGATATATACATAGATACCTCCTCTGGCCAGAACTATGGTGAAAATATACCTGATTAACAACAACGTCAAAACAAACCAATTAGAAAGAATATAACAACCCAATGAACATATCATAAATAAATCATAATAAAAAACTACTTGCCAAAGATAATTTCATATTTCAAATACAAACACGATGCTTCTAATTAAAAATATGACAACATTTAATACTCCACAATAACAGTTATTGTGGGTCATGATCAAAATACTTGAAATTCTTAAAGCAATTACTCATGTTATCAAAAAAATATGTCTCGTAGAACATCAAGTTCTTTTTTTTATTTTGGTCATGATAAAAGCAAATAAGATGAAAGTTGATATTAACGTTTAGAATATTCTATTCCATTTCAAAAATTAGAAATTTATAACAATTAGACATGATATCAAAAAATTCTATATAAGAGGCAAGAAGCACACAGCTGGTCGTTAACATGTGTGTGCTTCATCTGTGTACTTTCCATCATCTAAAGCTGCTTGGCTTAGTGGTTACAGTTGAATATTTCATGTGTACAGGGCCGACTCAATAAGATTGGGGGCCTGAAGCGAAATTTGAGGGAGGGGCCCTAATATTTTATTTTTTCATCATATATACTTTTATTTAAAATCTATTTTTCTAGCTTTTTTAGATGCGAAATCATTAGTTACTGTTTTATAATCGATTTGTTTTAATAATTGCTTTTCAATTGATAATATAGCTAATTCATTCGATCTCTCTTGAGACATCGTTGATCTTAAATAAGATTTAATCAATTTTAGTTTCGAAAAACTTCTTTCAGCTGAGGCAACGGTTAGAGAAACTGTTAACATTATTCCATAAGCAATATGTGTATTTGGAAAAGAATCAAGTCTTTTATTTGATTGTGTATTTTCGTTAGATCATTATCTTCTACATGTATTATTTCTCTTAACACTTTCAATTCAAAAAATAAATCTAAACCATCAATAACAGAATAACTATTACTCCATCCGTTTCAAAAAGAATGACCTCCTTTCCTTTTTAGTCTTTTTAAAAAAGAATGACCTCTTTCCTTTTTTGGTAACATTTTAATTTCAGTTTTTCACGTGACATGTTTAAAGCCACAAGATTGAAGGACAATTTAGTACATTTGACATAATTTTAATTTAGGACCACAAGATTCAAAAGTCTTATTTATTTTCTAAAACTCCATGCCAAGTCAAATCATGTCACTCTTTTTTAAACGGAGGGAGTATGTGTTTAAGTTCAAGGTTAAGACAGTGTTTTTAAAATTCTTATCATCTAGTTATATCAATTTACCACTAAATAAGAAACAAAAAATATTTTCATATGCTTCAATTGGCTCAAATCTATTTTGAAGTGAAAAAAAATAGATCGATCTACTATATATAATATATATATATATATATATAAACTAATCAACTCTAGTTTCAAGGGATTTTGTGATTTCGTTATCAATATTTTCATCAAATTGTTTCTTACGAAATTCGGGTTCTATATTCATTTCATATGCAATTTCCTCAGTAGAAATCATAGCACTCATAGTACATATAATTTTTTAAAAAAATAACATTCATAAGTAATTATTTTTAAAAAAATGGGGCCCCAAGCGATTGCTTTAGTGGCCTAGGGGTTAAGATGGACCTGCATGTGTAAGATCCTGGATTGAACCTAGGCAATGTCGTTTTTTCAGTTCTATTTTTAATTCAGCCAATCTACTCTTTTTGGTGGGGCCCAATTCAACCCTCTCCTTTTTTAATGTGTTCTCATTAATTAAAGAGGAACTTTCACATATAGCCACTCAAAATAAGTCTAATTACTCTCCATAGCTATAGTTTGATAATTACAATTAGTAGCTACATGTTATAGGCAGGAGAGAGGCGAGTGAGACTGGGAGAGAGAGGAGAGAGGCGAGCGAGACTGGGAGAGAGAGGAGAGAGGCGAGCGAGAGGAGGGCAAAGAGTGGGAGAGAGGTGAATTATATATGTATATCGGTTAGATAATTGTATATTATACATATGTATTTGTATATATGGCAAGCGGGATTGGGAGAGGAAGGAGAGAGGCGAGCGAGATTGGGAGAGGAAGGAGATAGGCGAGCGAGATTGGGAGAGGAAGGAGAGCGGTGAGCGAGAGAGGGCAGAGAGTGGGAGACAGGTGAATTGTATATGTATATCGGTTAGATAATTGTATATTATACATATGTATTTGTATATTCTAGCGAATTATACATATACAAACATGACTAATTATACAAACTCGAAGTCAGCCAAGTAATTAATGTATAATGTTAGTCGTGAGTGGTAATTATAGCAAACTATAGCTATGATGAGTAATTAAGTAGTATAAGTTTGCTTAACCACGTAATTTTCCCATAATTAAAATGCATGTTTCATCATTTATCTAATTTAGTGTTAATCAAAAAGGAATATTTTGTATTATGTAAATATATTTCGTATTCACATTTTAGTTATTCCATCTTCTATTTTACATAAATATATTTTTAATTTTTAAATGTCATCGAAAATATTTTGTTTTATATAGTTAAATTATTATTATTATTATATAGAAAGTAATTTTTTACTACAAAAAACATACCAAATAGAAACTACTTAATAAGTAATCCATTTAATTATTTTATTTCTCCATCTTTTTATCTGTAAATCACTTTGTATTTCTAATGTTAATGTTAGATCATTAATATTATTAGTAGAAAAGAACATGTCATTGAATTTAAAAAATTAAAAGTACCACAAATAAAACTCTTCAAATTTTATATGTGCCACATAAATTGGGATAGAGAGAATAACATATTATTTAAAAAATGTGTGAATTTTATAAATCACAATAATTAACAACTTAATTTTTTTTAGAAAATTTACATTAAAAGTTTGAGAAACTCTCTAAATTTCATCGGTGTCATATAAATTACGATAAAATAAGTAAGATATATTGGGTCCGTGCTGACAAGGACTCACGTATCTAGTGTTTTGTAGAACATTCAATGGTGTACTTTTTTTTATTGGTTATCATCAAGGGTGTTAATAAATGAAAAATTAAAGTGGATATTAATGTTTATAATACTCTATTTTATTGCAAGAAAATAGAAATTTGTAACAATTAGTCATCTTATTTAAAAAAATGTCTTGTAAAACATTAAGTGCATTTTTATTTTTATTTTTATTTTTATTTTGTCATGATCAAGTTGTTAATAAAAATAATAAAAAGTGGAAGCCGACATTAACATTGAGAATATTCTATTCCACTTTAAGAACATAAAAGTATACTTTAAAAATGAGATTAACTACTATCCACGAACAGTGGATAAGAAAATTACACTATCAACTCATTTTTAGAAATACTTATTTCTCTTAATGTAATTATTATATTTTTACATTTAATGATTAACGTTATATTTACAATACTCTATTCCTCTCCAAGAACGTAAATTTATAACAATTAGGCATGTTATCAAAGTATATCTTGTATAACATAGGTGTTTTTCCTAGTCATGATCAAGGGTGTTGAAGTGGAAGCTGACATTAACGTTTATAATACTCTATTCCACCCTAAGAATAGAAATTTGTACTTGACAATTAGCCATGTTAGCAGAAGAAAATATATCTTGTACAACATATTTGTTTTTATCATGACCAAAAGAGTTGATAAAAATAAATTAAATTAAAATAGAAAATGATAATAACTTTTATAATACTTTTTTTAACTGTATAATCCACCTACTTCCACCCTAAGAGCAAAAGTTTATAGCAACTAACCATGTAAAAAAAAAAGTCTTGTAGAACATCTTCATCAAGTAGTAATTGAATTAATTAACCATTTTAACCATCTTATAGAAGTTTTCAAAGCTCACTTTTTATATTAACCTATACATTACTATTTGTTTGCTAAACGTTAATCGTTTGCAATTAACTGAAGCCAATGTTCAACAATCAAAGTTAATTACATAGATTAACATAAACTTATTAATTTAATATAGATTCATCACTCAAAAAATATCCAAAGAAAGTTACCGATTTTATTTTATTTTATATATATAAAAAAGAGCACATATTATTAATCATACAAAAGAGAAAAAGTAACTTAATTTAATAGAACTCATTCAAATATTAATTAATTATATAGCGTAGAATATTGAGTTTCGTGTTTTAATAAAAAACAAAGTAAGAGTTGGACTTTTAAACATGCAAAAAATAATCACATGTTATATCAATTGTATTTTAAATTTAGCAATATAAAAGGTTCAAACAATGTCAAACGTTTAGCACTTAGAGATCAATATATATATATATATATATATATATATATGAACAACTTCATACCATTAATTGAAATTAGGTCTTATAGAATCATAAAATCAAATCATACAATAAGGACTAAGTACTACGTTTTGTGAAGATCAATTAAAGAAAAAAAAACAATCACAATAAAAAATCACGAATCCAAAATTATGAAGAGTCGTTTGGTTGGGAACAAGTTATCTCAAAAGTAATTATCATAAGATTAGCTATGTTGGGACAAGTTATCCCATGGGATATGTTATTCCATCACTGTGGTATAAATGGTTGGATAAGTTATTCCAAACTGACAACCAAACAAGACACCAAAATTTTATTTCTAATTTATTTTTTATCCCAAAACTATTTATTTTTATTCTTCGTACCACACCATCCCTAAAAGTAAACCTCGAACTCCACTTTATTTATTTTATCTGCGCATCCCTAAAAGTAAACCTCGAACTCCACTTTATTTATTTTATCTGCGTTTTTAGCTCTCTATTTCCCCTCTCTTTACCTACTTCACCCTCTTCTCTAACTTACACCTTTTCCTTTTTCTCTCATTCCAACTTTTCCAAGATCTAAAGTTTACGAACTTTCTAATATTTACCCACTTATTAGCACTCTGACTTCTTTTCATGTTTTATTCTTAATTTAAAATTATTTTTTAATTTTCAAAATATAATATTAAACACTAATTAATAGGCAGTATAATAAAATAATTACTATTTTATATGTCAAATCCAACTTTTCGTTGCAAATAAAAGATGACCTGAGGACATAAAGGCTAAAAATTCAAATGAGTCCTACAATTTCCAAAAAGCAACCGTTTAATTTAATTCTCTTAAAATATTTTGACTCATTCTTTTTTTCCCCAGCTTTTTAAATATACCAATAACATATTAATCCAACTACTCCTAAACTAATAAAATATAGTACTCCTTCCGTCCCATTTTATGTGGTACCATTTCCTTTTTGGTCAGTCCCAAAAAAAATGTCACATTTCCTTATTTGGTAAGTATTTAAAGGTACAATTCCTCTTTTACCCTTGTTGGTCCCACTTAATCTTAAAATAATATTCCAATACATTTATGAGGAGAGAGAAAAGTGAGTCTACTTTTTAAAGGGCAATTTGGTAAACATTTCAAAGTCTTCATTTATTTCTTAAATTTCGTGTCCGATCAAATACTGCCACATAAAATGGGACGGAGGGAGTATATATTTTGGCGGTCATTCAGTGAGACTTGAAAGCGTATATGGGGTATCTTCTCTTTTTCTCAATAAACTTGTGCTTTAAAATTAGAGAAAATGACCAAAATGGTCCTTAATTTATAGGGTTTGAATGATTCTGATCCTTCATATATATCAGCTTATCAAAATAGTCCTTGATGTATATAAAAAAATTATCATTTTAGTTTCTTAGCCCTAAAATTAATTATAAAAATAAAAAGTACAGTTAGATTTAACAGTGGCTCCTCTTCTCTTTTTCTCAATAAACTTGTGCTTTAAAATTAGAGAAAATGACCAAAATGATCCTTAATGTATAGGGTTTGAATGATTTTGATCCTTCATATATATTAGCTTATCAAAATAGTCCTTGATGTATATTAAAAAAAATTATCATTTTAGTTCTTAACCCTAAAACTAATTATAAAAATAAAAAGTACAATTAGATTTAACAGTGGGTCCTCTATATTAATACTTGACAAACCCTTCTCCACCAAATTTTCTCCCTCCACCCAATTCCGGTGGGTCCTCTATGTTAATACAAGACAAACTCTCCTCCCCCAAATTTTCTCTCTTCACCCAATTCCGGTGGGTCCTCTATATATTAATACAAGACAAACTCTTCTCCTCCAAATTTTTTCTCTCCACCCAATTCCGGTGGGTCCTCTATATTAATACTTGACAAACTCCTCTCCACCAAATTTTCTCTCTCAACCCAATTCTTCTTCACTGGACAAAGAAAGAAGAAGTCAATTCTTTTTTTTCATTATCAAAATTCTCTTTGACTAACAAATTAAAATCTCTTTAAATTTCTAAAAAACATTTTTAAAAAATTATTTTCTACCTCTGTCCCGTCAATTTTACCTTTATATGAACAATGGAATTAAAAAAAAATCATGAAAAAATTATGAATTTCAAAAAGAGGAAACAACAAAGCTATATTCTTTTCGTATAGAGTTTCAACAAGACTCAAGAGTATATAATTATAGCTAGAAAAAAGTTAATTTATGGCAGTCTTCTAAGAGGAATTAATGAAGTGTTTCAGTAAATTTATTTAATTTGTATTTGTGTCCGTGGTCTCATTTTTATTTTTTATTTTTTGTATGTAAGAAAATGTAAGCTGCTGGAATTGTTTTGTAGGGATATGTGGAGACAAGTTTTAGATCGATGTTGCGGTGGGGTAGGAGTAAGGAAGAAAAAGATAAGTTATAAAGATACCGAGACTATAAAATACTAGATTTTTACTTCTTAAGAGGTGGACCCGCCCTCTAGGTGAGTGTACATGTATTCATTAACTTTGAAAAAAATTATATATATGTATATTTATTTTGAAAAATCAATATAAATTAGGATATAATTAACAATATAACCATAAAGAAGAAAATAGTGTCATTATATTGCTGATACAAACTAGAGAATTCACCCACGAGAGCTAGGTTCACTAGGTCACGAATGGTGATTTCGGCAAATTCAAAGCGAGTAATACCCTTCTTTTTTCTCTCAATAAACCTTTTGATTAGATTGTGCTGTGATATTTTTATTATTAAGATTTCCCTTCACATCATAATATAATATACTTATATCACTATCCATCAACTTATCTCCTAAACTTTTATTTGATGTCATTGTCAATACTTGGCATCATCATACTATAAGATGGAGGGTTTTTCACATCATAATATTCATACACGAGTATTGATAAAACAAAATAAATAGTAATGGGTGCTAAGCTTACAGTTATAGAAAATAGGTGCAAGGATGATATTGAAATTAGAGTTTGGGTTCCTCAGGCTCGACCCGACAGATTTCATAGCACTATCAGAATTGAAGCTAATGGTGGATGGAAGGAAGTGAATTCCAAGAATTTCATCCATGCAGACGCTACGATTCTTGATGATGTTGATGAAGATGAACGTGTGTCGTCTACTATGTTAATGATGTTTGTTGATGGTGTTTCTACTGGATATTACTTTCTTCTGACAGACTTGGCTAAATATGCCAAAGTCATCTGTAACAGAAATGAAGAAGGGATTTTTGTTGTTCAAGGAATCAAACCAACCTTCAACTTCTGCAGATTCAAGTAATTTTACAACTTCAAATGTTACTATATATACTACTTTTGGTTTTTAATTTTCTCAATTAATTAAATTAATGTGCTTGTATAGTGTTGAAGTGTGTGACTATCTCATTTAAAAGTGTCTATGCTGATTGCAATCTTTTGGTAGTTTTCCATGTCAATGAATGGTTTGTGTTCTCAGAATACCTAGGTGCAAAGAGCTGTTATACCTCGAGGATGAATGCAGAAAGAAAGATGTTTTTGGTTTATCAACATGTCCACAAATAGAGCCCACCCCCCAATAGAGTTTTAGATGAGATGGTCACATTTATTAGTTAATTATGTTTTCAACACGTCCCTCATGTGCAGGCCTGATTCTTTTTCATGGCCAAACACGTTAAATTTCTTTTTTTAATTTTGGGTGGCAGTCTTTGTCTGCTTTGATACCATGTTGAAGTATGTGATCATCTCATCTAAAAGCTTAAGCTGTTAGATAAAGCACACTTTTATTAGTTAATTATATTTTCAAACCTATAGCATAACAATGTTGTTTATTGATTTCGTTATGCCACGTACATTAACTTATTTCTCAGGGGCTGCGCCTTTTTTCCCTATCTCAGAGGAAACAAAAAGGAGATCATTTAAAGCTGGTATATTCTGAACTATTTAATATTTTAATTCCTTCTTCTTCATGATATTGTTATTATATATAGTTATTTGATGTTTGGGGTATACAACAACGCACTAATTATCTCCAATTCTTGATTTGCTTGTCTCCAGATTCTGATAATCATCAAGATTCAGGCAGTAGAAACTCAAATGTTATAATAGATGATGTATTGTGCTACCATTTTAATTTTTCAACACACGTACGTGCTTCAAGTTAATTATCTTATTATGTATTTTTGTGGGATTATGTTTATGTTGTAATGTTATCTTTATTCCAACTTAATTAAAATAATGTATGGATCGAAGATTGATATCTCATTTCTAGATCTCCTAATTTTGCACTAGATCTCATTGTTTAAATTCTCGTAACTTCTGTCACTTACATTTTATTACTATGTACTAAATTAAATTAATTATATTTATTACCTAATTGCAATTCCAATATTCTTAAGATTTCACCAAATCAGCCCTAGTTAGATGAAAATTTACGTAAGAAAACATGAGATTTTTGTTACTTAGCTATGAAATTTTGTCATATTGTGCCCAGGACAAGGAGTGTCGCTCATTAGTCAGTACTACTTTATTTCCTTTCAAAATTAAAAATTCATAATCGTCCATTATATATTCAAATACATACTTATATAATTAAACAAAAACCATGGATAAGCTAGCACTTAATACCATATGTTAAGAAGCTTTGGATTATAAAATGAATTTAGTAGAGGAAAACTGATGTGAGTGCATGGATGATGGATAACATGTGACACATTACTAGGAAAAGACAGAGATTTTGTCAAAACTTTGATATAACTTCTTGAGGGGTCGACAGTCGACAAAATAACGCTCTTTTAGCCCTTTTTTGTTTCCTTTTTTCTAACTTTATTTTCTGCCTCTTATTTCATTCTTATTACTTTATTTTTTTTTGGATCAAAACTAATTTCCCTCTCTCTTAATTCAGATGTAACTTACACATTTTGTCCTAACTTTAGTCCTGAAGTTGGCACATATATTCAGTTAACCGATCATGGAGGTTTAAAATAGAGATCTTGATAAGTAAAATTTTATCTGAATGAAATTTAAAGTGCTCGATATGGACTAGGCATGTTTGATCGATCAAGTTAAACATATAATTTAATGGGGAAATGTTATGAATTTTGGAGTTTGCTTAAGAATGAAACTTTTAAATTAAAGTCTGAGTAAATTCTTTGATCCATATATGTAGCATTTTAAATTAAAATTAAAATAATATGTTTTTTTTTTAAATAGTAGTTGCCCGATGAGGCCCGCAACCTTTGTAGTGATAGATTGGACTAACTGTTTTATGGCCCGTTAAAATGATGAGTTGGTAGAATCTAATCAGTTAAATTCAAAAGTCGGCGTGAATTAACTTAAATAGACTGAATCAACCCATTTTAACAGTCGTATATAAATTGGAACAAGTATAGAAGTCTTCCAAACTATTCAGTGGTCGTTTGGTAGGAATTATAATAATAGTGTTGAGTGTGGTGTATTTGTAATGCTAATATTAAAAATGTTTATATTAGTTATACTTGAATTAGTTAGCTTGAGATTCTTTCTTGTGTAATGTTTGACTTAGTGTATCATAAATAACATGCATTACATAATTTCTCAAAAAGAAAATTATTTACAAATATACCCTCCACATAATAATGAAAATAATGTGAAAAAAGTGTTGAGAGGCAATTGTGTCTTTGATTATTGCTAATGTGTGCATTAAAACTCTTTACATCACTAATATCATATATTTCTATTTATTAGCAATACACAGAAGAGTTTACATATAAATTTAAAATTGTATTAAATAATATATTAATGATACACAAATCTAATACACACATTATTTTTACTAGTACAATATATCAAAGGACCTCGTAATTTTTTGAAACAAGAAAAAAGAATATTGTGGATTTTCAAAACCTAATAAATTATGATTTATGTCCTCCTCGGTGTACTTATTTTCTTCGTTAATTACCGGTTGGGGTCAATGTCCACAAGCCACGACGTTTGAAAATAAAATAAAAAGCCTTGTACGGACTATTTTTCATGTCTTCCTTTCTTTTTTCTTTTTTTTTTCTAAAACTTTATTTTCTACCACTTTTTTTTCATGGCCCGTCAAAATAATGAGTTAGAGGGTATTTGGATTGGCTTAAAAGTTGATTAAACCTACTTTTAAGTCAGTTTTTGACTTCTGAAAATATTTGGCAAATTTAAAAAATAACTTAAAATAAGTTAGGAAGTGTTTGACCTATTTTTCATGTCTTCTTGTCTAGTGACTAATTTTCATGTCTTCTTTTTTTCAAACTTTATTTTCTGCCTCTTCTTCTCATGGCCCGTCAAAATGATGAATTAGTAATGCTGATACTAAAAATGTTCGTACTAGTTATACATGTATTAGTTACGTTGAGATTCTTTCTTCTGTAGTGTTTCCACTAAGATTAAGAGGTCTGAATCTGAATATACATTTGAATATTAAGATTTACATTAAGATCTAAGTGTTTAGATCTGAATATACATCTGAATATTAAAATGTAGTCTTTAAATTTGAACTCTGAATGATTAAGATTATTTGTTTTCAATATCTGAATGTGCATATGAAATCAAACATTATATTAATAAAATGTTATAAAAATTTCATCTAAAAAAAATATATTACTTTTTGATTAAAAAAACATTATAATGATCCAACATAACATAAAAAAAATCACGAATAAAAAATATTTTATACGCACAATATAATATCAAACCGTTCAATAAGTATGATAGATACTAGTTGAAAAATAATAAATAATGTATCACATTATCCGCGCCTAACATATATTTTAGGTAATTAGAAAAACTAAAGAAATCTATATTTTTTTTTCAATAATCTTAATCCAATTCTCTAACTTGTGAACCTCTAACGTCATTCATGCTTTTTTGTAGCTGTCACTTTCCCATAACACATGTATTGTATAATGACTCTTCCCATCCAAGTCCATCTAATTTTTCCATATATTCTTTAAATGTGGGTGCACTATTTTTTTAATCAATAACTCTAAAGAAGTAATCATCTTCTCATCAATTCCAATTGAGACGAATAAGTTTTTCTTTTCTTCCCCAAAACTTTTTTTTTTCTAGCTGAAGAAGATTATGGGATGGTGAAGATTGGGATAAAAATTATTAGGAGCTCCATTATTTTTGTCACCAACTACGTCAACACCAATAATATATTAGTGTTATCTCACAAATAAGTTTGATTATCAAAGAGTCTCAATAAAATTATTGGCCTAAGACAAAATTCTAATAAGAGACCTCAAATATGCATACATGGTTATTATTTTTAATTATGGATAGTATTTTTTACTCAAAAACCTTGATCAACATCAATACACTAAAATATTATTGCAATAAGTGTTCTTGACAAACATCAATGCACTCTAAGAAAATTATTAATATAAAAAAATACTTGTAAAGATTATGAAAAATTACCAGTTCAAGAGGAAAAAATTGGTGTTTGATTGAAAAAGAAAGGAAGAAAGTTTGTAGCTGTGAGAAGAAAAGTTGTGCAAAGACCGAGAGAGGCGATATAGTATTATTTTATAACTTATTAAATAAGTCTGAATGTTGTTAAGACTCTCCTACATATCTGATCCGTTCAGACCTTTTCAGATCCATTAAGAGGCTTTTTGAAAAAAGAAACAAACAGACTTAATGGGCTGAATCTGAATCATTCAGATTCAGACTTAAAAATCAAATGCACTTAATGGGCTGAATCTGAATGATTAAGATTCAGACCTCCATTAAGTGCAAACAAATGAGGCCTTAGCGGTCGTTTGGTTACTGGTTAGAGCTATGCAAGTATTAGTTATGCAAGGTTTAGTTATGCAGGTATTAGTTATGCAAGGTTTAGTTATGCAGGTATTAGTTATGCAGGGTTTCGTTATGCAGGTATTAGTTATGCAGGATTTAGTTATGTAGGGTTTAGTTATGCATGTATTAGTTATGCAGAGTTTAATTAATATATATTACTTACAAATAATGAATCTGTTGTAAATTAATATATATTAATTACAAATAAATAAGTAAGAAGATAGTATAAATTCTCCCTATTTTTGAATAAAAAGTAAAGAGAAAAAATTCTCCCTCTATACTTAATTGGGACTGCTATTTTCTCATTTTGTTATTTTTATTTTATGTTTATAACCTATAAAAATAAAATACTATTAATATATTTTAAATACATAATAAAATATCCTATTTTATATAATATTGTAAATATTCTATCAATATGTTGTATATATTATTTATACAATTTTAATATACCATTTATATAAATTATGTATAAATTCACATCCTAAGCAAAATAATAATACATGTTAATTAAATAAGTGAAATATATTTAATAATATATAACGTCATATACAATTCAATTTGTAATATTAATAAAATATTACATTTGAATTTCAAATGAAAACAGAAAAAAAAAAGTTGTTAGTGTATTAAAAAAAACGAAAAAAAAGTTAGGAAAATAGCATAGTTGGGTAACATTTTCAATGAAAAAAAATTAAAAGTAAATCAATAGGGATAAATGTGTAATTTACTATTTTAATCTAATACCTACATAACTTATTCTATCTTCTACCCTGCATAACTTATATTTAGATTCCCTCGTAAGTTATGTTGGTATAAGTTATGTAGGACTACAAAAAACACAACCAAACACCGTATAAAATCAATACATGAATAACTTTTATACAACATTTAGACTCCTACAAACCAAACATGGTATAAGTTATGTTGACTTTTCCACCTAATACAAAACTTCTACCAAACATGGTAAAACTAATGCAACTTTTATACATGAATAAAATGCAACTTATACAGTAACCAAACGACACTTTAGTGTATAAAAAATAACATGCATTGCATAATTTCTAACAAAATATATTTATTTACAAGCATACCCTCCACAATTATGATGAAAATGATGTGAAAAAGATTTTGAGAGACAATTGTGTCTTTGATTATGCTAATATATGCATTAAAATCATTTGCATTACTAATATCATAAATTTCTATGCCTTAGCCATACACATTAAAGTTTATACATAAATTTAAAAATATTAAATAAAATATTAATAATACACAAATTTAATACATATATTATTTTTACCAATATAATTTTAATATAATTTATGAAAGGACCTCTTGAAAAAAAATAAGAAGATTATTAAGGATTCTCAAAAGCCACAAATCTATGTACTTCTTTGCTTCTTTAATTTACTAATTGAGGTCCATGTATAAACCCCACAAGCCAACCATATGGTGGACATTTGAAAATAAAAATTGTGGACTCTCAAAAGAAAAGAGAACAAGGAAAGGTAGGTAGAAAACAACGCGTTTTCCTTGCAAGACAACTCGTTTTCCTTTTTCTTTTATATCCAGTAAAATAAAAAGGGTAAATTACAGAAATCACATACTTTTAAGGCAAAATTACAATCTATTCCTTAAAAGTTTATAATTACAAAAATCCCTCAAACGGATACAATAATATAAGCTCTGGTACATTAATCTGATGCGCGAGATACATTAATCGTTAAGTAAGATACATTACATTTTATACATGATAAACTAATCTGATGTACATTTTATACATGATACACTAATCTGATGCGCGAAAATGAGGGATTTTGGAGATTTGTAAAACTTATAGGGAATAATGGTAATAAGTAAACTAAAAGGTGGAATTTCTGTGATTTTTCCAAATAAAAAAGAGGAATGTATTAAAAATATTGTAAATTTAATATAAATTATTAATTTTGTTTTTGAACTATTAATTACAAAAAAAATATTTATTTGAGCAATTAAACTTAAATACGCTCCTGATTTGTCAGGACCGGCTCTTGCCTATAAAATTTAAGGCCAATGCCTTAGGCCCCATTTTTTGGGGGCCTCAAATTTCTATAAACAAAATATTATGTATTAATTTTTTCACTAAGAAAATTAATTATTTATAATAAAAAATACATTTAAAAAAACAGATATATATATGTATATATATTATTTTAATCTTCTTAACCCCATCAAAATAGAAGAAATCAAGAAAACATTGTTTTTCATTCTCACATTTTCTTTCCTACCACTCGCATTATTTATCCTTTTTAACTCTGTTTGCACTCTCTTTCTTCAAATCATTGATAGTTAGAGCAGAATATGAATCAATAGTCAAAAGGTGTTGAACAAAGTGACTTATAATTCATTTTTTATTTCTTCGTAATTTTTCATATTAAAGTAGGGTATACCACGTTATCAACTTTTTGAAGCAGATTCTTTGATTCTAACTTTATCTTTATTTAAATTTTATCAACTTATCACCATAGAATTACGTTAACAATTCATATAATAATTGTCTCAATAAAAGGTTGTTTTCCAATGTTGAATTGATGAAATCTTACCTAAAAATAATAATTAAAAAATTTATTTGAAAAAAACATTTATAAAAAAGATACTAAGAAATAATTTACATCTAGAATTTAGAAAAATAAATAAATACAGATAAAATTTATTTATATTTTAGGCCTATAATTAAAATTTCGCTTTAGGGTTCAAATTATGTTGAGTTGCCCCTGAATTTGTCATATGACATAGCAAGTAGAGTCGTTCAAAACGGAACCGAAATCGATAATCCGAACCGACAAAAGTTATTGATTTATCAATAATTGGTTATTGGTTTAGAGGTTTTGATAATGTTTTTAATTTTTTTTTATATCGGGTTATCTATTCTTAACGGTTTGAGGTTTTGTAACGGGTTAACCGATAACCCGATAGTAAATTAAATAATTATATTTATATCATTTTGTATAAGGTCCTTGATTTATAGTTTGGTTTCCTACTTTTATTTCTAGCTGTCTCAAACTCTTGAGTGTGCTTTTGAGCAAAGATGCAATCTGTGAACTCATGTGCATGCTTCATTTGGTTTGTCACCTTGTTTATAAGTGATTTTCAAATATATTTTTGTGTCAAATCTTAACGTTTAAACCGATAACGATCAATAACCGATAAGTCAATATCTTAATGGTTTTATAACGGTTTAGCATGTCTACAAACCAATAACAAATAAGTTAAACCAATAAACTTCAAAATCGAACTGAACCGACCGTACGCAACCCTAATAGCAAGTGATCTCAAACTCTTGTAGGAGCATGAGACTTTTAATAAAAAATATTTCTTTATAGAAATGTTAAGAACACCTCTAAACTGGACAATAATTTAGAGGTGCATTTTCACTCATGTTAGGGTTGCTTAATGGACAGATCAGATGGATAATTATGCTTAAGGGTTTGGCTTATATAATATCAGATTATAAATATACTAATTCGCTAGTCAATCAATAAGTTATCGCAATGGCGGAGCTAGAGTTTTTATCAAGAATAAAAAAAAATTCTATAAGTGAGTTGAATGCTTTTTTGTTAGCCTAGCAATTCTGCCATGAACAATCCCAACATTTATTTCTATCATACACAAACAATCAAGATGTTTTTTCTGCGCATTAATTTTATAATATAAAAAATATATAAATTAATGTGTATAAAGTGAAATACTAATGGAACAAATGAATCTAGATTTATTCTAAACACAAATCATACCATTAAAGAAAAAAGATTCAAAAAACAAAACAAAAAATCAAAATTACATTGTATATTGGATAAAATTATATATACAATTATTATCTATTTAATAACATATTTCAAATAAATAATTCATATATATATAAATAGTAATATTAAGAATTAAGAAACTTGAGAATTATTTAAGAATTTTAGATGAACTAAAATTAATAATCTAAAATAAATGTATTTATTTGATGAAATAATGATGGTGTGTATAAGTGACTTGCTGTCAAAATAAAACAAAAAAATGTTGTGCTTATAAAGGGGTTTGAACCTAGTACAACTTTAACTCAAATGAACATCTTTTACCACTATGCTAAAGTGTAGCTCTTGTTAATAATGTCCAACTTTAAACATATATCATTTAAACGCAGAATTTAACATATATATATATAGAACGTAACTTTTTGACTGTACACACTGGGTGGCTATAGCTCCGCCTTGAGCTATCAATAATTGATTTGGTATCAAATTAAAAATTATAGGATGGTTAGCAGGCGGTGTATTAACTCCATCATTTCATGTTCCATTCTTTCGCTTTCACTCACCAATATATTGATCTCCCATCAAACAAAATAAAAATTCTAGCCCTACTTAAGCTGGTAATTTAGTAATTGTAAATCAAAGAGAGACATGTATAAAAGTCTAAGTTTTGTGGCTGCATGCACATAAGTATTTTTTTAACAAATAAAGAATTATCGGGTTAACGGTTTACCCAATAAGAAAATTGAGTAATCTGACCCCGCAACGATAAAATGTTAACTATAAAATTTTAATATGTTCATCCACCGATAATTCGATAATCCAATACCAATAAGCCAATTTTGCGGTTGGCTTATCAGTTCAGTTGGATTTTGAATAGACCTAACTTATATTACAAGATCAGGGGTATATTTAAGTTTAGCTAATCAAGTAAAAAATATGTTTATAAGATTGTCAATAGTATGAAGATAAAATTAATATTACTCCCTTTATTTCATATTAACTAAATTTATGAGGTAAACACATATACTAAAAAAAATCAATCAAGGACGTAATTTAAACCATAATTTTCACTATTATGATAATCCTTTATGAAATCATAAATAAAACTTTGTAAGTAGTGTATTTCATCTCATAGAAAATATAAAACTTTGATAAAGAAAATGACAAATATGAAAAAAAAATTCAAACATCCATCTTAAACTTTGAACAATTCAATTATTCTGAACAATGAAAAAACTAAAAAAATCAGTTAATGCTCTCCCCATTTCAAAATAAGTGAATTCTTGAGGCAATGTACACCTATTAAGAAAGGGGAAAGGGCCTGATATACCCCTCAACTTTGCCATTTGGAGCTGATATGCCCCTCGTTATGAAAGTGGCTCATATATGCCCTTACCGTTATACAAACGGCTCACATATACCCCTACCGTTACAAAATGAGCTCACATATACCCTTCATTTAACGGAAGTGAAAAAATTAGTTTTAAATTTATATTTTTGACTTTTAATTTTTTTTAAAATCATTTAGGGGTATATATGATTCCTCTAGCAAAGTTCAAGGTATATTTTAATCTTTTTCATACATAAATTATATTTTGACTTCTTTGATTATCATTATTTTGTTACAAATCCACTTAATTGTGTGGATGTTTCTCTTAAACTATCCTAACGTAATGTATCCATTTATTATATTAATTAAATATTATAGTAACGTATTGTCAAATGTTGTAAAAGGATAGTTTAAACATCCTATAAAAGGGTAGTCTTCACCCTTAGGAAATACACACTTGAAGAAATTTATACTTTCTATCACCACTTGTCTTCCTATATTGTCTAGTATTCTTATATTTTCCTCTCATTTTATAACACGTTATCATCACGAGTCTCTAACCAATTGAGACCTACTTAATTCGGGATTATCTTTTTTTCCTAAAAGTTAATCAATTTTCATTTAGAGTCTGGTATGCAATTATATGTTTATAACATCTCTAATAGGACTTGCATAAATCTTTGATCTATAATTTAATTACTGCATATATAACTTGATTTAGGTATTATTGTGATACTTGACCAGGCATAATAATCAATACGTTTCAGGTTTCTATTGTTATGTTTTTTATATGCTACTAACTTATAACTCTAAATTAATTACTAAGTAATATGATAACATGCTAGTTAGAATACTCTTAAGTATTTTATTGTCATAAATTTATGATTAATATTGGTGTGTCATAAAGAAAATATTATTGTATTAAATATGTGTAACATCTCGCAATTTGAAATAGCCAGGAAGAAGCTAAGAACTTGAATTAATCGTTTTTGGAAATAGTGACAAATCTGGAAAATAGTTTTAAGTTAGGAAAAGTGAGTTTTTGGTCAACTTCAAACGGCCATAAATCCTAGCTCAGGATGAGTTAGGTGTACTTCTAGATATGGTTGGAATGATCTTTCTAACGCCGCTGAGTTTACGCGATTTCGATATCGTATGAGTGAGTTATGCCTTTCAGAAGTTGAGCTGTTGGATTAAGGAAAGTCCAAATCCGGATTTGTGAAGGGTAAACTAGTCTTTTCCTTACCTAATTTGCCTATTTCGTTTTTAGGAATTAATTGGGGCAAAAAAAAAACAAGACTTTATTCAGTTTAGAAAAACTAAAATTTACGCTAGGGCTTGGAGAGGAGAAGAAAGAAGAGAAAAGAGGAGAGAAATCAAGAAATCGCCAAGAACGTTCAAGCTTTGCGAGTGGAATTCGTCGGGGGTGGTCCCTACCAGGTATGTGAGGTCACATAGTGTTGGGTTAGTTCACCCACACGCCAAACTTGTTTCAATTCAGCAAAATTGGAGTTGTTTGAATGTTAAGAAAGTGAAGTTCTTGAAGAACATTGTTGAATTCCTGTTGGTTGATTGTTGAATGCCTAGTGTTGATTGGATTCGTGCTTCCGGGTTGTTTTTCGAGTTAAATCTATTGGGCATTGAGGGTACTAATGATCCTAAGTGTTTGGGGAAAGAACTATGGAAGTTTAGAGGGTTTAGAGATGAAAAACGAAGGAGAAAAGTCAAAATTTTCTGAGGAAAAAGGTGGGGCGTCACGCCAGCCAGCGCGCCCCAAAAGAGTCTCTGAAGTTTACCCCTTGGGGCGCCGCACCAGCCAGCGCGCCCCAACTTGTCCTCTGAAGTTTGGGGCCTGGCGCCCCACGCCTCTCAGAGTGCCAAGGACGCCAGTTCACCCCATTCTTCCCCCATCTTTTCGTACTAGTTTCTAAGTGATGTACCTATGTTTCCTAGTTGGTTCTAACACTCTAAGGTACATCTAAACATCATGAAATCATCCATAAACATGAGATCATGAACCTTGAATCCATAATCCAATTTAAGGAAAGTTAAGATCAAAGTCAAAGAAGTTAAGAGTCAAGTCTAGAAGTTAAAAAGCAAGTCAAAGCAAAGTTCTTAAAGTTTTGAAGAGTCTTTAACAATGTTTTAAATTCATTTTAAGACTCAAGTTTTCAATTTAAGCAAAGAGTAAAAAGTTGAGTTCATTTCTCAAAAAGTTATAAGGGAACTAAGTATTCCCAAAGAGTTTATAAATGTTTCACATTTGAGCAAGAAAAGGGAACATCGATTCCAAAAGAGCTTTTAAGCTAAGTTTTGAGTAATTATCTCAAACCAAAGAAAGAAGATGTTTTAAAAACATATGAGCTAAGTATATTTTTGGGAGTAGTATTGAGCACCGATATGGGGATGCGAGTTCATATAAACTCAAGTCTCCATAAACCATGTAGCCATCATGGATATTAATGGGTCATACTTTTTAGATGATCACATAAGTTAAGCTAGTGGATCCACTAAGTTAAGCGTTCTATATGACGGCAAAGTATAGGACAGTTCTGGCAGTATGGGAAAGACGTTGTATCACCACTTAGGCTCATAGTGGTGGTTGTCGGTTAGAGAATCTCCCACATAAACTATATTATTTTATTATATGAGTAAAGTTGAGTTTGTTACTGCATTTCCTTTAACGAACTAAGTTGC
>JAJOOR010003116.1:0-32353 GCA_036250505.1 Solanum acaule | reverse complement strand
AATTGTTTTGATAGTCAAAAAATTATTACGAATATATTAGAACATATAACTTCAAAGTTTAGTATAGTACAATATTTATAAGACGAACTAATAAATGTAGCATTGTAGATTATATATATGGACTAATAGATCTACGTCAAAAATCACAATTAATATTTTTTGGACGAAAAAATAATAATTCATCAATCTATTAGTTCTTCTTATGAACTATTTGTTTAAATGTGTGATAAAAGATATATATTGATCGTCAACAATATTATAACTTAAAGAGTTTGTTTGGTAGCTTGTTAGATTTGTGTAGGTACCTCTATTAATAATGTAAGAATTAGTTGCGAGGGAATTTATATATGTATTCTACACATATATTAGTTATATAAGGTCATAAGGATTAGTTATTCATAAATATATTAGTTATACATGTATTACTTATTCTACCTTCTATTTTGCACAAGACAATAACAATCCCTCATAAATTTCTATTTCTTGGTTACATATTAAACGTCGTATAAGTTATACAAAAAATAATATATAAATAACTTATTTTTTATCTGGTTGTCAAACGATCCAAATGGGTGACATGGTAACCTTATGTTCCTTTTTATTGTTGGGGAAAACAATATTCCTACAAGTATTATTAATGGTCGATCATATGGAAACAATGTGTCTTAGTGGAGGTTGCACCACTTTGATTACTTGTCTCGTTTGTTGGAAATGAAGTGACTCCAATATATATGAATTTGTTATGCTATGGCTTAGTAATTACTACTATTACTTTGTCAAGTACTAATAATCATTGGAGTACTTTCTTGGTGGTGGTTTGCTATAGATTCATTTAAACACGTTTTTACTCAAACAATATTATGGATCTAGACACAAAACTTGTATTCTTGATGTTTCGATTTGGTTCTCTAGAGTTTCTAAGTGAAAGTAAGCACAATTATATACTCCATGTAATATCTTAGTTGTTGACAAGATAGGTTTATTATTGTCTTGAACATTTATTTTGATTACAAGAAAAACAAAACATTATAAACTCGATTAATAACTTATCTATAAAATATAGACGACTATTTTGATTGAATAAATAAAGGAAAAAGGGAATCGAGGCTTGCCGAGTTTTATAATACCGATCACTACATGAGTAAGCTCTTCATTCTAAAATGTATTTATGATTTATGTTTGTCGGGTTCAACTTTTAAGGTTCTTAACATTGAAACTATAGTTTTTAAAAATTATACATAAAAATCTAATATTTATTTAAATTCTCATATGTCTCGCATTAAAAGTAATTAATGTTTGCATCTGTCTATGTCCTTAGGTCGACTCTATAAACTATAGTCCATGAATTAAGAAAATAAGTTATTCGCACTTTGCGTTCACATTAAATCAATGGTAATGTGATACACGATCACTATTTACTCATCCTCTCTTTACACTTCCATCACTTAATTGCATATGATTTATCAACAATTTTTTGCTCGTCAATTTATTAGCGCACCTAATTAATTACAGTAATATTTTTAATAAATTAGTGTGGTTTAATATGAAAATTGAGTGTAATTTTTTATTTTTTATTTTTTGTGAAATCATACCCAAATTTGTATGATTATTTTGTACCGAATTCAGCCTTTTTGGACCGCATCCATCAATAAATGCCTAGTTGCTTTTTTCTTTTATTTAGATTTATAAATTAAAATAAATGACTAAAAACTATTTACCTCAATTTTATTAGTATATACATTTCTCAAAGAAAATGAAAGAAAAAACATGAATAAGGCTGTTAATTTTTTATACACTACAATTTATATGACTCAATACACTTTTTTTTCTCTTTAAATTATCATTTGCTAAACAAATGGGATCCTCCAAAATTAAGATTGATAGCCCTAAAAAATACTCAACTTGAAGTATTATATTATACTCTTAAATATTCCAACTAGATATACTTCCCCAAATTGCTATATTTAAAATCATATTTCTAGTACTTATTAATACTTAAATTTCCTCAAGTGGGGGAAGTGTGATATTATCGACATCTTACAATATATTTACTAATTATAAGTTGGATAGCCTTTTGGCCTATATCATTTTTTATGCTCTCTTTTTTAAAGGGCCTATAAGTAAATAGGAAAGGGACCCATTGTAGAATCATGATATACATAAATATAATTCTGATACAATGTGGTTAATAAAAAAGATTGATGCACTAGTTTTTTGAAGAAAAAAGTGACAGTTAATTGAAGCTTAATGAATTTTTTGTTTTTGATAAAATTGAAATTTGTGTAAAGACCAAATGATTGTATTTTTTCAAGTGATACTCCCTCTGTCCAACCACACTTATTCACTATTGACTTGCATATTTCTTAAGAAATTATAAATAAAATGGTGATTTTACTATATCACCCTTTTAATATAAGGGTCAAAAATACCTTTAAACTATCTGAAATAACTCATATTTACCCTTAAACTATATTTTGACTCAAAACTACCCTTCCCGTCAAACTATTGGGTCAAAAGTACCCTTCTTATTAACGAAAGTTGTTAAATGCCATGTGGATGTCACATTGCATGCCAATACTAATTATTCTTTTTTTCCACTGCCACATAGATTAAATCCCTAAATCCTAATTACTCTTTTTTTCCTTCATTTCATTATTTTCCAGAAACGATTTCACCCCTTCTCCCTCATTGAAGTATGTTATTGAGCAAGTAAACTTTATCACCCCTAACCAGAAAGCATTCATCAATAGAACACCAACAAACTAAGTAAAGAACTAATGAAGAAATGCATTACCAAACATTAAGTAAAAATTGGAAATAAACATCACAAAATTTGGACAAAAACGAAACTTCAATGAGGGAGAAGGGGTGAAATTGTTTCTGGAAAATAATGAAATGAAGGAAAAAAAGAGTAATTAGGATTTAGGGATTTAATCTATGTGGCAGTGGAAAAAAAGAGTAATTAGTATTGGCATGCAATGTGGCATCCACATGGCATTTAACAACTTCCGTTAATAAGAAGGGTACTTTTGACCCAATAGTTTGACGGGAAGGGTAGTTTTGAGCCGAAATATAGTTTAAGGGTAAATATGAGCTATTTCGGATAATTTAAGGGTATTTTGACCCTTTTTTGTAAATATAATGTCTTGAAAAATCTAATAGAGAAATGACTATAATTAATGATATGATAAGGGTAAATTAGAAATTAAGTGTAAAATTATTCATTAATTTCATAAAGTGGAGACGTATTACTGGACATCATAAAATAGTATAGTACACAACTATTATTGGACAAATGGAGTATTCAATTATAATACTTATCTATGATCTTCAATAACTTTGCCGTAAGCTTTTTGTGGAAAGACTTGTCTCCCATGGGGCTAAATTACTAATTTTACTTTCTCGCGTTGGTCTATTTAGTGCAATCAATTATTTTATATTTTGCGAGTGTGAAAATAGGTAATTTTCTCTGATATACATTCATAATTGTAAAAGTGATGAAGTTTTAAATTTAGTTTTATCAAAATAGACAAGTAAAAACATACATGAATGAATAAGAATTGAAAAGAGGACTAAGGTATACTCTGATTTATTTTGTAACTAGTATACGTGCCCGCGCGTTGCGCGGATGATTTAAAATGTAATAATTTTATAATTAAAAACAACTAATAAAATATATAATGCACTTAATAATATATTTAATTTATTATAATAACAATATAATAATACAAATCATTAACTTGTGTATTTGAGCAATATTAAATTTACATTATTAGTACACAATTTAATTTATTGTAATAAAATATAATATAATATTATATATATATATATATATATATATGGATAGTTATCTTTGAATTTCAAATTTTAAATTTTAAAAATTGAAAATTAAAAACTTATAGTATATTTTAAAATCGCAATTTTCAACTTAATTTAATGTTGTTATATATATTGTGAATAGTCTTAAACTTGCTAAATGACTTAAAGATAGAATTCAACGCTAGCTAGATATAGATAAATATTATTTATCTTAATTCAAGTTTAAATTTTATTTCTCATAAGATTATTTTTCAATTTTGAAATTTGATTGTCCTTTAAAAGTAATATTATGAAAACATAACTTAATGCCTTCTATGTTTATGATAGTGATAGAGACCATTCCTCATTCATACTCTGATTTATTTTGTAATATTGAGAAGAATAAAGAATAAAGAATCGGGCTTGAAATTTGCAATATGAAGCGTTTACGTTTCTCATAACATTTAATTTTTAATTAATTGAGATGTAATTATGACGTTAACACAAATATCCTTCGTATTTGGCCCGTGCTATGCACATGCTATTTCGAGCAATGTTCAATTCCTTTCTAGCTTAATAATCCATCAAATACTATCAAAATATTATCATCTGTCCTAATGTATGTTTGCCATTCCTTTATATCTTGAGACGCGGAGTCTAATTTCTCATCATTTTACATTTTACAATAACACTCTGCATTACCATCAAGTAAAATATCTTATCACTTCATTCTCTACAGATTAGACTCTTTAATGTTTTGGCAGTTATGCACTTGGAGCTAGGGTTATTCATTGTTTTGATTAAAAAAAAAAAATTGAATTGTAATTCGAATCAAATCGATTAAAAACTGATACATGGTTTGGTTTGGGTTTAAATTTTGAAAATCGATATTATTTGATTTGATTTTGGTTTTACTAAAAGACAATTACAAAAATACCAAATCGAACCGATAAAGTAGATATATAAATTTTAGAATTATTTATATATTATTCATAAATAAAATATAAATATTTTATAAATTACGCGTATAAACAAACATATACTAGTTAATTAGTTAACATAACTATAGTTTGCCTTAATTACAATTGCGACCTACTTTTAGCTATAATTACGCAGCTCAACTTTTTAGTTTTGTATAATTCGCACGTTTGTAGAATTCAGAATTTTTGTATAATATAATGTGTATAGCTATTTACACTTCTGATATTTGTAATTGTATAAATTCGTTATTTTGAATTTATACAAAAATAACTGATTTATACAAGTGTACCCGCGAATTATACAAACCTGCGAATTATACAAATGAGACAGCTTAAACTGTAGCTACAGTCCGTAAATATGCAAACTATAGTTATAGAGCATAATTAAGTTTATTATAGTGGCTATCTACGAAAGTTCCCCAATTTTAATCAACTTAAGTCTAACTTTACAATTTTTTCAAGCTCAACACTTAAATTTTAGCCCAACTATTACAATCCCAAGTCCAAGTCCATCAAAATACATCAAACAAGTGGACAATTTCAAATACAAACACATTCTCAGAGAAGCCAACTTTACTGCAGATTCACTCTCAAAACACAGCCAGAAAATCACAACTCCTCAAGTATACTTCAACTGCCAGCAATTACCAAAGGAAACTAGATCTTATCATCAGTTTGGATATTTTGGAAATGGCAAACTTCAGAAGAAGGAAAATAAGGAGGATCAAAGAGCCCCCATGATAGCTATCAGATTCCTAGGTTAGAAGGTTAGGTGTTTAATTCTTCTTTACCTTGTAAAGGGAGAGTCTCCCTTATTTATGATTTCTAGAATCTTTGTATTGAGAGGAGTCCTCTCTTTAGGTACATAGAAGCTAGGAATCATCTTGTTATATGGGGATGGGTTGACTATCCTTAGTAGGAAGGTCGACTTATGAACCATCATAGGTCCGGAGGTAAGATTTATGTCCCCCTTCTTGTATTTTGTTTTGTTTATCTATGATAAAACCTGAGGGTGTTGCTAAGTCCCTGACCCCTCCAAGGGTCGTTATAAAAAAATAAAATAAAAAAATCCATCAAAATTCATTACTTTAGTCTTTACCTATCCTACATCACATAAGATAGTCACACTTTCTTTTACTTGAATCACTTTGTTCGTGCAATAATAACTCTAGTATTGCTTAATTGTTTAATTAAACCGATAATAACTTGTTCATGCACTAGGTGTTTGTGTCTATCGAGATACGTATGTCCTCAATATTTTTTTTACTTTCAAACTGAAAAAACTAGGAAAACTAAACCAAACTGACGATTACTTTTTTCGTTTGGTATGGTTTGGTTTTAGAAACTTAAAAAACCGGTTAGATTGGTTTGATTTTGATTTTAATCAATCCAACCCAAACCACGAACACCCCTACTTGGAGCTATGCACAGTTGGTTAACATTTTAACAAATGGTTATTTCTTAAAAATAAAATAAAAAAGTAACCAGTAAATACTATTTTTATTTAAGGAAAATCAAGTAATCAAGTAATCGGGTCGGGTAACAGTTCGGCTCATATTGAAACGGGTGGAATCCCCAATCATAAATATCAAAGCGAGGGAATTCCAAAAGACGAGAGGCGGCAAAATTTACCAAATTTGTTGAAACACATATAACTCTATATCTCTTCTCCATCCCCAAACACTGAACAGTTTCATAATCCAAATCTACCATGGATATACTTCGAAATCTCTATATAGAGCTACGGATATTCAGCTTCTCATGATTGTTCTGAAGTTCTCCAGAGCGTTGTTGATTTAGATTGATGTTTCAACTTTCATATGCAGCATCGGTTATGACTATTTGAGATCTCTTTCATTGATGCTTTTGAGGTGATTTATGTGCTCATTGTAGTCGAATTGAAGTTTATTTGAATTTATAACATTGATTATGAGATCTCTCTCCCTGTGCTATTGATTTTGAGTACATGAGATCTTTCTGTGATTGAGATAGTAATTACTTGAAAACATGAAAATAGATGATTTTGAAGTGATTGATGTGCTAATTGTAGTCGAAATGAAGTTTGAATTCACAGCATTGATTATGAGCACATGAGATCTCTGTCACTGAGATGTTTGTTAAGTAATTATTTGAATATATGAAAATTGATGCAGTTGAGGTGTCTGATGTGCAAATTGTAGTCGAAATGAAGTGTATTTGAACTTATAGCATGATAAAGAGTACATGAGATATCTCTGGCATTGAGATATTTGTTAAGTAATTATTTGAAAACTTGAGAATAGATGCTTTTGAGGTGATTGATGTGCAAGTCAAAATGAAGTTTGTTTGAATGTACAGCATTGATTATGAGTACATGAGATCTATCTGTCATTGAGATATTTGTTAGGTAATTATTTGAAAACACAAAATTGATGCTTTTGAGGTGATTGATGTGCTAATTGTAGTCGAAATGTAAGTTCATTTGAATTTACAACATTGATTATGAGTACATTAGGTCTCTCTGTGATTGAGATATTTGTTGGTAATTACTTTGACACATGAAAAATAGATACAGTTGAGGGGATTGATGTGCAAATTGTAGTCGAAATGAAGTTTATTTGAATTTATAGCATGGTAATGAGTACATAGGATTTCTCTGTCATTTAGATATTTGTTAGGTAATTATTTGGAAACATGAAAAATAGATGCAGTTGAGGTGATTGGTGTGCAAATTGTAGTTGCAATGAAATTCTTTTGAATTTGTAGCATTGATTGTGAGTACATGGGATCTCTCTGTCATTGAGGTATTTGTCAAGTGATTGTTTGAAAACATGACAATAGATGTTTTTGAGGTGATTGACGTGTGAATTGTAGTCGAAATGAAGTTTATTTGAATTCTTAGCAATGATTATGAGTACATGAGATCTCTCTGTGATTGGGATACCTGTTAAGTAATTACTTGAAAACATGAAAATAGATGTCTTCTGAGGTGATTTATGTGCATGGTAGGTGTAGTCAGATTGAAGTTGTAACACAGTGATATAAACATCGATGGCAATTTCTAGAGGAATCTGCGCTCGGCAGTGGGATTTTGCAGTGATATACATGTTACTTTGCAAGGTGAATATATATGCCCTTATGATTGCTTTATTACTAGTTTGTAAACTTGCAAATTAAAGTGTAAAGTGGTTATATGTTGATCGTGGTTTAAGATGAATGAGTAATTCCGTTTGTTGATTTCCTTATATATCTTGGTGTTATTGTGCTTTAGCTTGAAAAGAACGAGCTATATGAGTTTGTTTGCTTCTAAAATCCCTTCTTCATATGTTCTGTATGTCAAAAGCTACACAAAGCTAATGACAGATCCATTGAGACGTCAAACTCAAGGGCTTTTGGCTCAAATATGAAATCAGATATATAGTTCAAAATCCACTCTCTCACTCAAAATTTTTTGTTCTAAAATTTCAATATGCTAATGCTACTGCACATGTTTATGCTCATCTTATGTACAGGTTGAGAGATGTTCTCCATGTTCTTCCGATGACAGTTAATAAGGTTTTCTCAGCTTCAAACAAAGGTATGATGTAAGAACAAAACAGCTGTTAGGACTTGAAGTGTCTTTATGCATCTACTTTCAGTTGTGATTTTCAAAACTGTATGTCTAGCTAGTAGTTGCAAACAACAGATGTATTTGATAGATGTATTTCCGTGATGTCTTGGCTGACTTATGAAGTATGAATAGGGTATTATTTCAAGCTAATCTCTACCAGGGTGCTAGTATCATGAATAGTAATCGTATACTCCTCGCTAGTCCTGTTTTTTATATTTACCCTTGAGTCTTCCTTATGTTTAGTTGAGACAGTTCACATTATAACGTTAACTTGTTCAAACTATTGCTACTTGATAACATGTTGGTGCAGCTCCCGTCTTTAACAAAAAAGGGTTTTATAGATATTTTTGCATGCTCGTATATAAACCTGCTTTGCTTACGAGAAACCGTTCCTTTTACATATTACCACAAGATTTAGTTTTAATATTTGCCTCATGTTTTGTGCCGGGGTGCCAAACTAGTTTTTGTAAGTTAGGAGCCAAGTGTACTGATTGCCATGGAAGAGTACCAATTTTTATTACTCTTTCTATCCTTTGAAGGGAAAATGAAAACTAACTAAATTTGAGATCTCACTGGGCTAAAAGAGCACTAGCCTGTTGAAGAATTCAATGATTGTTGGTAATAGAAATGACCACCCTAAGTATCAGCTACAAGTAATCGATTATCATCTCATTTACTCTCTTGCTACAACTTACTTACATGTTAGAGAATACCTATCTTCTTTCTTTTCTAAGGTTTAAAACATCATGGTACTGAATGTTGTTAGCTTGTTCAGCCCGGATGGCTGCCTTGCTGATTCAGTTGGACACTGTACCCTAGTTTTCATCTGGCTTTCCTTTTGTCCTAGTCAACTTGCTGGCTGGAAAGTGCAACCTTGCCATCAGTGGTCTTGGGGCTCGTAACTTCTTGTCAAAACCCCTCACACAAACAAATCCTGCGAAATACAGTTCTTTATCAGAAAACAAATAAAAGGTTTTGCAGTTAGGGATAACACTTTTTTCCCCTAGCTACATGAACGATTACTACTTCCTTATAATTTTGTTTTTATGATTTGCTCCGAAGAGTAAGGCAAAAAGGAAACTCGCTGACATGCTTGGTGCTTATGCCGGCTTAATTTGAGTCTTTTTGAATTTGCATAATGATGTAACATGCATGCTTTTCATTGATTTACTTAGTAGAAATGGATAAGAAGCTAAGACAAGCATTTGGACCTCTGTGAACCTGAGGTTTTCGATCTACATACCTCTCCAAAAGCAATGTTGGATACTTTCTGTGGTTAGGCCTGATTAACAGAGAACACACTTAATGTTATTTTACTCCCAAATCTTTTTAAAAAATAAATAAGGTTTCATCCTTTAGTTTGTTTACCTTTGAATATTGATGGTATAGAGGTTCCGAAGTAAACTGTCCGTCGTGGCAGATCCCATAGCCAATTTCTTGGGACATCAATTGGCTTGAGGCTGGATTCATGGTCTGCAAACACCTGAGGAATAGCAAAAATGCTACTATTAAAACCTTATCAAATGCAAAAAATGCTTGCTTGAGTTAGAGGAAAAGTTGGTTGTATTCACCTCATTAACCTGGAAGTATGTACCATTGAGCGGAAAGCTACCTCTCATAGCTGTTCTACATGGTATCTGTTAGAAAGTATATTCAGAGATGATCAGAATTATCATATCTTTTTTTTTTTTCTTTTCAGAATTATCATATCACTTTCCCATGACATACACTAAAACAGTTTGTTCTCCTCTTACCAGAATTGTCCCTCTCACAGTTTGAGCATGTGCTTCACGTATGCTGTTGCATGCAAAACATGTTTCATCATCACATAGTCTACCAGTTTCTTGGGAGTTGCACTGTCTTCCCGGTGGCTGAATAGAATCCGATGTTTCACCTGATATGGGTTTGGTACATAAGGGAGTATTAATCTATAGACTGCCTGAGGAAAAGCTAACCTATTTAGCCAAATTACCCTCTACCACTGCAGCACATACTACTACTGAGATTGGAACCTGGGACTTGCTCAGTCCAGCTTAGCTATGCAGAAGTGTTCCTTACAATCACGAGTTCTCTAATTAATCGGCTTACAGATAGGAACCGGTTACTTTGCATAGTTTTAAAAGGGCTCCTCTTATGTGTTATATTACATTAATTGAAATCTTACCAGGTGTCCATATTGCCAGAAGATAAGAGGATGGATCATCTGGTTCTCTTTTCTCGAACTGCAACATGAAAAGATGTAATTATCAGGAGGATCAATTTAAATATAAGCTTACATGCTGCTTATATATGGATATAAAACTGATGTAGTATTTAACCAATCAAAAAAAGAAAAGAAAAACTAACCCCTTCAAGAAGAGGATGAGAATCTGGAAGTTCATATCTGTGGATGGAGAAACAATTGATATTAAGTAAAAACAAATTTCATAGCCTAGGAAAAAATTGGCTACCCTACTGCATTGGGTGATCTATCAGAAGTTATTTGGAGCATCCACTTACACTTGATGTTCAGTTCTGAGCCGGCTTATATGTTTAAGTTTAGGTGTGGGAATTGAAGCAGCTGCTGGAGTTAAAGCTACTAAGGCTTTTGACATTTCGACCTGTTGAAGCTCCATATTGTTTTGCACAAAGTTCTTCACATTTTGAGTGAACTGCGCCATATTCAATTCAATTGTAGGAATTTCATCAGGATCTTCAAAGCAAACATCTTCAATGTCAATTTCAGGAGCTTCTTGCTCTGGCTCAGGTGAGGCAGGCTCTTCGACAATGGGCTGTGGTGTTGCTGGCACCTCAATAATAGGTGCGGAGTTGATCAATTTGGGATGCTCTAATGGTGTTTGATTAGCCTGGGGTAAGGGCAGCGGCTGTTGATTGAAGTTCTGGAATGGATTCTGGCCAGCTGCATTGTTCTCTGTGGCACTCACTATACTCTTCTCTTCTGGTGCTGGCAGGGCAAGCCTTGCGCTGAAAGAGAAATGTGTCAAGTATCATATATGAAAAAACAGTGCATTCAGTTTTAGACTATGAAATTGCTAATCTAGTTATAATGCATTACTTGAATGTGCTAACAAGAAGAGTATTAGCTTAAATTTGAAAATGTAGGAGTTCTATCTTATACAAGAAGAGATCCGTGAATATTAAAGTTTCTGCCAGAATTGCTTCATCACTGAGTGACTGACAGTTTGTCATACGCTTCATGGATGAGTTAAAATACTACCAGGTTAGCTTACAACAACAACAACATACCCAGTGAAATCCCACTAGGTGGGGTCTGGGGAGGGTAAAATGTACGCAGACCTTACCACTACCTCGTGGAGGTAGAGAGGCTGTTTCCGAAAGACCCTCAGCTCAAGTAACTACCAGGTTAGCTTAAGTGCAAATTTTATGTTGTCTGAGTAAGAGTAAATAGATTTGTCAAATCTAGTTTCAGCAGCCACATTCTGGATATGATTCTTTGGATTAGGTGTAGAGAAGCTTGAGAAGAAGTGATAAAGATAGACAAACAAGAGAGAACTAATTTCTTTCATGAAAGTACATAGAATAATAGGCAAACCTTGCAAAAGCACTTGCGAAGTGTCTGCATTCTCCTCTCATTGGACATGCGTTGCAGTTGGGTTTGCTTTTTGAACAGAAGACCTAATGAAGCAGCAATGAAATTGATTTAAACTGTGATTGCAGATATACACTAGTTCTAGGGGAGAGTAGCTAGTGGTATAGACATACCTTTCCAAAAGTGATCATATGGTAATGTAGCTCATATCTGTAATCAAGTAGGATTTGCATCAGTAAATGCATCACTTGATTAGAAGAAAAAATATCTTTTTTTAGTTACAAGTACTATGCATGTATATCATTTATTACTCCCTTTGAAGAAATCAACTACCCTAATCTACAAGTCTCTCTGCACTTCCTTAAAATCAAAATATTTTCATCCACAATGCAGTATACTGTTACAATTGGATGTTTCAATAAGATGAAATGGAACCACTTACATTTAATAGTAAATTGATGCTTGTCAACCAGGCTGGGCAAAATATTAGGGAATAGGATGTTACTTACAATGTTCTTTGATCAAGCTTGCAGAGACGTGGCCAGAGGTATTTTTGAATTGACTCCAGCACAGGGTACCTGAAGAAATACAGCAGAGTTAGACTGTGTAGGATACTTTAGAAATTCTTTATGTACACACTACACAAGATACTCACAGTTCCAGAAGATGCAATTGTAGCGACTCTGGCAGTGGCTGCAGGGGCACCCATCCCAGTCTAACAGCTATACGCCCAACATTTGTGTCGACCTTATTAAAGACATGATTAGTGAGAAACACAGGTCATTTCATATTAATTATGTCTTCAAAAATTGGTTCAGAAATCTTACAGGAAAAGCAAGGTTGTGAAGTGTTAAAAGTCGCACACACTCTACGCTCTTCAGGCCCAAGCCCCTGATGCTTAATAGATACTCTCTGATACCATGCATGTGAATTTGTTTAGTCAGTGCAGAGGAATAATAGATAAACATGGAAGAAATTATTTGGTCAATTGAAAGCTTACTTTGCTTTGTCTGGTGGAACGTCTCTCAGCCATTCAAGATCAATACTTCCATGTTCTCTAAAAATCCGATTAAGGAAATCCTGCAATTGTTCAGTTTTCATTGAACAGTCTCTTAAGGTTAGGGAATTACTGTGGTAGATGAATAATGAAGGTATTCAGATTTTAAAACAATTAGGCTGTTAATTGCAATTTTCACTGATGTACCTTGATTCTCTCTGCTAGCATATTGTTCATTCCCCGTTCTCTAATGGTATGGGCTATCTCATTGACATCTGCACACCTCACTGCGTCCCAGTCTAGTGAATCCATTGTGTTTGCTGTCTTTTCTCTTTTCTTACCATTGCTCTCAGCCTGTAACCTTAAACTGTCCCAGTCAACATTCTGCTTCTCTTTTCCAGGGCCTTCCTTTTTTGCTTTAGTATTGTGATTTGCTCTGTCTAATGTGCTACCAGCATGGATTTCTCCGTTGTTTGAGTTTGACCTCAAAACTGTGTGCTCAGACTTGCTTGAATCAACAACTACACTGACCTCCTCTCTGACATCTACAATGGCTTCTGAAAATGTTGGTGCTTTTGGTGCTTCTGCTACTCGCTGCATGTTGTAGTTGCTCTCTTCAATTTGAACCTGTAGCTCAAAATTGACTACTGGATCATCAATTGTTGCTGTGTACACCTTATTTTGATGGTTATCGCGTGAGATGAAAGCCTCACTTATCTCTCCATATGATGCTTGATTTGCAGGTTCTGCTGATAATTTACTTTGTTCGGGGTCACCGAGTTCCCTTGAGGGGTCTGAGAATTTTGCAGCTTCTTCCAAATCGCTTTTGAACTTGGCTTGTTGTGCTCCTGAATTAGACATTGTACATGAGCCCAAATAGCTACAGGGACAGTCATTTCCTATTGAGCCTCTGTGATTCTCCCCATCCTTCTGAATGTGTGAACAACGTGCCACGTGTTTTAGTTGGCCATTTATATCCTTTTCCAGTAAGATGTTTTCACTTTTCTGATCCTGGACTCCATGCGATTTCGAAGTCCCTGCAATCTGTAATAATTTCAAAAATGAAGCAGAGCCCAAAAAATTGCTTGATTCAGTTCCTTCAGAAGTTTGAACAGCTGAAAAATTCGCAGAGTCTTGAGAAGAAAGAATAGAATTTTGAGAAGAGAGCAAATCATCTGGTTCTACTTGATCCCCCAAAAAACTTATTGCTGCGTTTGCTGTTGCTGATCCATACGTTGTTGATTCATGATGCACACATGAACTTTCTCTAGAAGAACCAGGTTGCTGCAATATAGAATTTTCAGTTGAACTAGTGCAGTTAGTGCTATTTTCACTCGATTCACTGCTGTGAACAGCTGTTTTTTCATCATCTGACTCTGCACTGGAGATTCTGAAAAACTCCTGACCAAGAGTTGTTTGAGTTGATTGATAATCATGCCATCCAATTGTATCATCAGGTTCCAGGGTACTCACTTCAGGTTCTTCAATAATGATCCCTGTTCTCTCTTCATTCTTTTTCACACTGATGTCTGACTTGAGAGGAAACCGAGCAGCAAGTGTCATGAATGCAGAGCTATAAAGTGATAAAGTACTTTATTGGAACTCAATATTTTAAATTTCTTATGGATGTACCAGAAAAGGGAAAACAAAAAATTGTGGTTTCAAGTCTAGCTTACCTAGAAAGGTGGTCTGAGACATTCTGTGTCAGGAAAACTCCAACTACAGAGTCTACAACAGATCCCTTCCAAGGAGAGAATCGCCTGTCTCCTGGCTCACCCAAAGAATAGAAGATATGGTCAATGAAACAAAAGATAACAATGTCACATGCACATCTCGTTTGTTTCTTGTATGGCCCATTGTCAACTATAATTTTATAGATGACTGAAAGGAAAAACAAGGTAACATGGAATCTTGATTGAGGTTGATGGTTGATGTGCAATGCTAGTGTTAGTCATGTCTTCTATTGGCATGACAAGGGTTTAGTTTCAGGTTGTTTTGCATCACAAATGAAATCTATTAATTGATAGTTTGCTAATTTTATATGAATAATGTGTAATGATATAATACTTTTGCATGTGAAGTATAGGGAGACAGTTGCTTCTTCCATCATAATCCACTTCCTCTTTATGGGACCATACATGTGTATATGTCTGTGTCAGGTTGGATTTTAGGTTTCTTTCTTGACCTTACAGGTGCATCTGTGTTTTTCAGGTTGGAATAGTTATGTTTACTTATTGCTAGTGCATCCTTAGAATACAAGTTGGAATATTAAATGTTGACTGCTTTTCTAGTCAAAGGAATCGGGGTATGTTCATTTGATAGTCACTACAAAATATGAAAACTTTATATACTTACCTTGAACAAGACGCATCCGTGCCACAAATGAGTCTACTCGTCCATGAAACACTTCACGTTCTGATTCCCACCATTTTGCCTTGTCTTCATCTGTACCATCAATGCCTTCACTATTTATGTCTTGCAGCAAAAGCTTCCATACCCTAGTGGTCTCATCATCAAGGTCAACCTTGGGCCGCGGTCGTCGATTTTTGACAAATGGTCCTGCAAAAGGGACAATACTTCCATCTCTTTGATAAATAACAAGGGCATTTTCCTCATATTGGTATGGATGGATGCTTTCTCTATTCAAATCGAGATGCTGTAAGCGTTCAGCAATTTCATCAACCGGAGATCTCCAAGTTATAGCTGGTATGGAACCTGCATTCAATTTCGTGAGCAATTAAAGTCAACATCTTATTTGATAGGTTATCTGAAAGTTAAAAATTTATCTTCAACTACCTCTTGCATTTGTTGTGAACTGTGATCGGGCATACATATGAGATGCTGTGGAACTGACTAGGATGCTTCTCTTTGACCTCTTTTTTGTTTTCATTATTGCACGGGTGTCGGCAACCAGGGCTTCCATGCATGTATTAGGCTGATCTGAGTTTTCATATCCTTCTCCAAATTCAGATACCATTGTTTCTTTGACTGAAGAAGTAGGAAAGTGTTTACAAATTTCAAGCAGTGATGCTAGGTCACGTACTTTACTTATGTTTTTTGATCTTTTTCGTCTTAACCCCTCTGCTTCCACAAATGCTGGTACAAGTTCCCGATTTGGCATTAAGTTATTAGCATTGTCAGTTGAAGATGTACTGGCTTGGGAAAGACCAATGTTGCTCTGAGACAAAGACAAATAGTTAATTTCACATGTAAAAGGCTTAGAGTAAGATGTTGCTGAGGGATGGCCCTTCTCTGTCCTCTTTTTCTTGTAAATTATAGGAAAATGCATCCCTTCGGTACTCTGAGCATAAGGTTCAGTTGCTGGGAGAATTGCTTGATATGCCTGCATGGAGTTGAAATAGGCTCCCCTGATATTTGTGCTGTAAAGTTTTGCTTGATCAGTTCTAAAAGAACGTCGTCTTTTCAAGGCTCTCTCTGGTGTTTCTGGGATCAAGCATGCACTGCTGCTGCAGTTGGAACTATTCGGGCTCTTTGGTGTCATTTCTAAAATGCTTGCCAGTTTATCATGAGTTTCATCTGAGAAAACGATTTTACACTTCCCTCTTGAGATTCCATTTTGTTTGTTCATGGTAAATTTACTATGATTCAGGCCAATCTTCTTCAGAGTGGAAGGGTCAGGGTGTGACATTTCATGATGAGTTTGGCAATTGTTCAGCTCCTGATTTGAACATGTGAGGTCATAAACTGAGCCCAGTCTTGTTTTTGCTGTTGTGGCTTCAATATCCTTTCCAGGATGCACACTAGAATTGGATTGATTCTCATGCAAGTCCTCCACAGTTGAAGATGGCCAGTGTAATGAGTTTTCATCACTTAATATGTTTTCAAAATCAAAATTCAATGATCTCCTGGGGTATCTTCTTGGTCGAGAAACATTTGGTGGATCTATGGTTCCCTCTTCGGCAGGATTTGGTGCAAACTTGTTGACTTGATTTCTTCTTATATAGGTCCTCCTTGCTCTTTGGATTTTTGCAGAACTTGGAAGATGGCCCTCGTGTTTAGTCATGTTGTTTACCTCGTCTGAGGGTGTGCCTGGAGGGTCCTCAATCTTGTTTCTTTGGACATCTTTCCTCTTTTCTTTTTTTGTTCCCATTGAACTGTGCTGCTGGGGAGTTTTTGGTTTAGGAGTCCTTTTATGCTCGCCTTCTATTACCACTTTAGGTCGGTGCTTCTTCCTTCGTTTCTGCTGTGGTGTATTATTCTGTTCAGCATCCTGATCAACTACCTTGTCAATCATGTTCTCCGACAGTTCTGATATGTTCAAGACCAGCCCCGACTTCTCTGTGTTCTGTTGGAGATCATTTGCTTCTGCCCTCTTTAATGTATCTTTGCTTGACTGTACATGTCTTGGTATTGGTGTCGCGTTAATGTCTAGACTTGGCGCATCAGATGCTGGCCCTTTCTTCTTGATCTGATATGGTGTTATTGGTTCAAACGGGAATGCATTGTTGCTGCTCGAGTCCTCATCTGTCATTCTAGTTGGTGAATTCAGGTTAAAAGGGAATCTCGAGCAAATAAAGCTTCCATCTGCATGATAAGCACCTTTTTTATATTAGTAAAATGAGGAAATCTAAGAATGGAAACAAGTTGCATAGGACTAATTGAGAAAACATCACTCATTGTATAGTAAATCAGACAAAACACACGTCAGATAGTGCTACACATCATTGTTAGTCCTCTGATCTAAGTATGAGGAACCTGATTCAGTAGTTCATCTAATTGGAACTTTATAGAGTGTTCACTAGGATGTTCAACTCAATGCCAGTTAATTTGTCCATGAGGTAATGATTTTTTCTTTTAACTAAACTGATTACTGATCTTATTCTATTCCGTTCTCTATCCTTTTGCAGGTCTTAGTTATCTGCGAAGACACACCATTGAGCCACATTAAAGACACTTACGACATATACAAGTAATGTGATTGTCGTAACTTTGAAGTTTCTACAGGCATTATGCATTTCAGTTATGCTATATGATGATGAGTCAAATGAATATTTCAATTCTTTACCTGCATCCTGGGAACTGATGAAGGAATTGAAGGACCCATTCACGGCAAAATTAGTTTCTGCATTTGCATTTTCAGTGACGGCTGTAGAGCCAGCAGCATGTGCTAATGCCAAGAGATGTCCGAAAGACACATTGTTCCATTCATCTACATCATCGGTAGATATGTTATTGCACATTTTAATATTGTTCTCACCATACATTTTGGATTTTGCCCCTGCTGCTGCTTCCCAAGCATCAAAATACTCCATTACAGTTGCTGAATTCGTTGAACCACAGCATGTAGCTGCACGTTGAGCTTGAGGTTCTTGCATGAAATCCCTCAACTCTATCTGGTTCACTTGACTTAGATCTTGCCCTTGTGAAATTCTTTGTGATTCCACGCCATTAATTTGTCCTGGCTGATTTTGTTGCCTATTCCCATAGATTGGTGGCAAGCTTGGTTTTGCTGGAGTCATTGAAAACCATGAAGTTCCAATCTGAAAATCATCTGCTTGTGGAATCAAGCTTCCTTCCCTTCCGGCCATACCGCCGCGGCAGTGACCGGTAAAAATCCAATCTTTCTGCCTTTATTTTTCTTAATTTGACAGAAATGATAAGCAGATGCTTGCAGGGATAAACTCAAAGTAGTCTCTCATAGAAAAAAAAACAAATAAAACTGTTCTATGAAATCATCCTGCAAAAGAAAACCACATAAGGAAATTAAAAAAAAAAAATTGCAGGAAGAGAAACAGAACATCTGAAGAATCTTCAAAAACATAATTTTTAAGAACCCCATGTACTCAAATTTGTAAAATTATACCAAAAACATTTTTTCCAGTACAGATCCCTCAAAGACTAGCTTAGCTACTGGTCCTGCCATGGTGGAGTCAGTGAGTGGAGGGTGAAAATGAAATGTAATTTAATCAGAAATTCCATTTTAATTCATTCTAACATATCAGTAACAAAATTAGGTTTGATCAGTGACAGATTGTAGCAATCTGGCTGAACAAACAAAATCTGTATAAGATCTTTAATCCTTTACAAAGAAAATGCCGCTTCTTTTCTTCAGTTTTTTAATCTACAAATTAGAGAAAATTCACCTGTAACTAATTGGGTGTTTAGTGAATTCTTACACTCACCTGAATAAATGGAATTCTGCCGGAGATCTTACAGAGGCAGTGGACGGCAAATTAAAGGAAAAAATGAAACTGAGTATTCCATAAAGGGTAGAGAAGGAAAGAGAGAGAAAGTAGGAGAGAAGCCAAACAGAAATACCAGGGATTTTATTCTTGTATAATGTATAATACTGAGATAAAGCTCTTTGAGAAACTTACTACTTCTTCTCCCGGTAAACGATAAAATATTCCTATATTTTATTGTTTGTCTTATATATATATATATAATATTTAATACAAGCACATATAGAAGCTTGGATATGAATAACGTTTGCTCTAATAATAATATTTGTGCTAAAGAAACTAACACATATATTTGAGCAAAAATTATTAAATTTTGTGAACCGATATATTATACTCTACCTCTGTTTTTGAGTGCAATGTAAGAAATTGTTTACACTAAAAATACTTTTAGCATTAACTTAGTGATAAAAGTGTGCGTAAAATGCATATCATTTTGCCATAGTTCTTAACTTTAAGTTACTTGTTTTTCGTACTGTTTAGGATTGCTTGAGTTGATTTATCTCTAATGTAAGAGTAAGGTTTGTTTATATTCTGTTTTCTTCAAATTCTATTTTGTAAGATTACATTGGATATATAATAATAATTATTATTATAATTCATACTATTATTTTATAGTTTTATCTATATAAACAACGGGTGTGGTTAAGTTTTTTTCCATGCAGCTTACGTACTTTAGGTAGAACATATTAGATAAGGGTATAGAAGTAATTCAAGCGATCAAGCAACTTACACGGCGTGTGAAGCGGCTAAAGAAGACTTGATTCATTTAGGGACGTTTTGGCACGTGAATATCGCGTGACCTGTCCACTATATTTTAATTATTATTTTTATATATGTGCATTTGACGCCGTTAGGGTTTCTGGTTGCATTATTAAATTGGTTTGCATGAGTTCCAAGGTCTTTCACGGCACCGTTAGGACGCCGTTTATTGGCTGGTCCCCATTCAATAGTACAATGAAGCATGCTTTTCTAGTGTGAGAGGGTTAGTTTCGGTATTTTACTTTTGCTCCATTCGGTGAGCTGATGTGTATTTTATGGATGTGATCAAGAAGGGCCACCGGTTCTTTTGGTCATCTAGGGATAAAATAACTAAATATTGGAAGGCAGTTTTGGCGGGTTATTTCGTGGGTCCTCCATTCAAAAATCAGTTAGTTTCAGTTTGTTAGTACTGTTACTATTTTGGTCATCGATATTGCGCAATTTGGCGGCTGCGACTTCTTTATGCAAACTTTGATATTCTCATGTTTCAAAATAATTTTGTTATACATACTCTTTAATTGATAGTAAATAATATATTTATTAAAAAGTATTTACAACTCTATTTTAATTTTAATTACAGTATTCGATTAAACACAGTATTTTGAACAAAAAAGTTTTATCGTAGAGACATTATTTCGGACAGAAATTTACTTTAAGAACGGTATTGTTATTTGGGTAAAATTTGGAAAGACTATTCTAATCTTAATGAAGCAGATTAAAAGGCCATTTATGTCTTGCTGCCATTTTTTCATCTTTTGTTAATTCTTCTGAAATTGAACTTTGTATTTTCTTTGTTTTAGTGGCTTGAAAGTTTTGAGGAACTTTTATTTTGTATTTTGATACTCTCTTTCATGCATACATATTTTTATATTTAAAAATAATTTATCCGTATCAATGTTTATGAGATGTTTTGCATCATGATTTTCAAATTTTCTTCTTATTGTCTCATAAAATGTAACTAGTTCAATATAAAGGATTTAGATAGATTATAATGTGATGTAAGTTACTTAAGTGTGTGGTTTAGTGGTTAATGAAGTGGTTGAGAATCTTGAGGTCTTAGTATTATAACATAGTGAAGATAAAAAATACGAAAGTTATTTTTTTCATCTGTTCTAACCTTTGAAATGGATTTTTGACATTTGTTTATTTAAGCATGCTATGAACATTTGTAAAATTATAAGAACTAAGAAGTATTTTGGTGTGTGTTGTTTATGTTTTTGGTTTGAAATTACTCAAATTTTGTTTTTTTTTTCTTTTCAATTTTGTAACTTTCCTGCTTTAAATTAAATATATAAAATAAAACGGATGAAATATATTATTGATATTGTTATCGTTATAGTTATTGATTTGAGATTTTAGAGCGAAAAAGTTAAAAATTGATGTAGTTTTGTCCAATGATGACTCAAGATAAGTGATATTGCACACATGACTTACCTAACAAGTGTTTTAATTTTTTTTTTCTTTAAGAATTGTTATTTTGTTTTTTTATTTGAACGTGTTAAAGATATAATTAAATTTTGCGCCTCCAACAAAGGAGGAGCCTATATTTGTTTATACTGGCATTGGTCAAGCAAGTGCTATTTTTAGATCCTCATTTTGTCTTTGGATTTAGAGCCTGTTTGGCTTAATTTTTTTTAAAAAAATATCTTTTTTAAAGTAGTTTTAAAAATGTCAAATTTTAGTAATTTTTAAATTAAAAAATGAAAAATAGGTGAATAGCTATTTTAAATTTTAAATTTTTCTCAAGTCATTTTTAGCTTATTTTAAGTTATTATTAACTTTACTAAATACTTTTAAAAGCTAAAAATATTTTAAAAGTAAGATTTGATCAACTTTTAAGTCAATTTAAATTGTCTCTTAGTTGCACCTAGTGATATCTAGTGGGATAGAAGCAGTATGAAGATACATGATTAGGAGGTCAAACTATTAAGCTTTTCTTCACTACAAATATGAATGTTTTCTTGAAGTCTAATTTGATTAACTAAGACATGAGAATATGATTAAAATGAAGGTCTAAGATTAACATAAAAAGTAGTAGATAGTTGAGCATTATTGCACTTCATGTGAATAACATTCTCTTTGCTTCTTCTTACTAGTAAAGTGTAATGTTATTTAGGAATCACGTATTTTTATTTTGTTATTTAGTGCTTATTACTATAAGTTATTTTATTTGTTTTGTCTCTCTTTTTTACAACTTTTATTTTCTTGTATTGAATTCTTATTTTATTTTTTAAGTAAAAAATCTATTAGAAATAATCTCTCTACCCTATAAAGAAAAGATAAGATATGCGTACAGTCCTTCCTCTTAGAACCTAACTTATGGATTATACTAGATACAATATGTTGTTTGTTAAGAGCGGATAAGAATGTTTATTTTGAGAATCTCATTTCATTCTCTTGAAATAACGAGCTAAAATATTTAAATTGTTTGTATTTTGCACCACAATTTCGTCTAACCTCAACTTTACTTTACTTATGTTGATTGAACATGTAGTGCATGCAGCTAATCGTACTTTTGGTTGACAACCTAGAATAAGTCTGTATACAATAGATTCTTGAAATTTAGTTTTTTTTTTTTTTAATTTTGCACATAGTGAAAATTAGTACAGACTATTTTTCAATATTCTTGAAATATAAGTCATCTAAACATTGAAAAATGAATAGTGTTTAACAGGAAGGGTAAAATAGACATAACATGTTAAATTATTTATTAGTTTTATAAATTGGACAAGTATTTAGATATTCTAAAACAGTATAGTAAACAAGTAAAGATGAAGCGGAGGGAATAATATTTGTCTCTCCAACTTATACTTTTTCGTTGTCAATTTTATTTTGAGTTAATATTGAATTAATTCTTTTGATTTGACTTGTTTGATGCTTTTGGCGGGTAACTTTGATATTTAAAATATTCTTCTCAACTCTCTTTTTCTTAGATGAACTTTTAGCTTTTTCTAAATAATGGTAGTGCATGAGTCAGTTGATTCATATAAAATTATTTTATGCGTACTTAGTATCTTTTATTGGTATAAGTTTTGGGAGTGTTTAGTGACATAATCACCATTTTAATGAAAGTTCATACGATAAGATTAGGGTAGAGATACAATATTAAGTATGAATTCAAACAAATTTAGTATTTATCAGTAATTTTTGTTCAAATTCTGTATTTATATTAGAATATGTATAGCTATTTAATTGAAAGTTCTGTAACTAAAACTAGACTTCTTTTATGATACTCCTATGAAGGGTTCACAAGTAAATAAACTTTAGTTACAATTATTATGAGATTATGTGATATTAGCTCTTAAATGATATTAATTAATTTTAACTTGTCTCTCAGTTATCATGATAGTAATTAAAATCTCATGAATCTGCAGATTTGTAGAGTACACAAGTGCGAGTCTCATGCCAAAAGTTTACCTAACCTCTCAAGGTAAACACATGGTTGATAGTATTTTCATCTCTTGATTAATGATAATTTTTTGTTTTAGCTTTTTTGAGATATTTGATTAAGCAATTTAACTTTTAATTAATTAAAATATGCATTCTTGTCTCATTTGCTTGTGAAAATTTGCGAACGTATCATAATATTATTGATTGCTCCACCAATTTACTACGTATTGTGTTACGATAAATGGAGTATTTAAAATAGTTCAAATAGCATTTAAGGGTCATGGTGTAATCTAGTGAGTAATAAAGTGAAAATTAAAAATCACAAGTTCTCAGGTTTAAAATTCAATATAAGCAAAAATATTGTTCTCTTTGTTTTTCTCTTTTTTTTTACAATTTTTTAAAGTTTAATTTTCCATGTAGATATTTTACTTATTTTATATATTCTTAGTTTACGATCACAATTCAATTTTTATTATTTTTTTATTTTTTACAAATTTTGCTCCTATTCAAATGTTGGAAACAAAATTATTCAAGATTTATGCTGATAAAAAAAAACACATATCTTATAAAATTAATCAATGGGCATATAAATTAACTCGAATATCATGTTTATAGAATAAGTTCAAATTGGGGATGGCAAAATCAAATTCAACCTGCTCAATCCATTTAAGTTTGGGTGGGTTGTTGATCTGTCCATTCATTACCTTAAGTCTTAATCCATTTCTACTCATTAAAAATTGGGTTGATATACAACCTGAATTGACTCATGAAAAATCTTGTCAAAATATATATATATTTTTTTCAATTTGATATGTTGTATATAGAAAATAGAAATAATAAAGAAAAAAAATATTTCTTAGGAACTAAGATAGTTTAAAAGAACAAATAAAATAATTAAGGTTAGTAAAAAATTGAGTTGGGTCTTGACCCGTAATGTGATTCATTACTTAACCATTTTGACCCAATCAAATTCGAATTGGAGTAAATTTTGATCCGATTATTATCTTAACCTATGATGACCCGTCCAATTGTCACCCTAAGTTCACATGTAACCTACTTATTACCTAAATGATTAATAAGCAAATTCGATTTCATTGTTTGAATCAGTCGGCCATTGTTTTACAAAAACGCCTCGTGAATGTCGAGGGCCAAGGGAATCTTAATCTGCTTTTTTTTTCCACTTTCATTTGCTGTTTGTTTGTGTTTTGGGCCCAGTGTTTTCCACTGTTCACTGCTAAAGCTACTCATAGCATCAGGGGGGGTTCTCGTGCTACTCTTCCTCTTGCTGACACGTGGATCGGAGAAAAAGTCTGGTTAGTTACTCTATTTTGTCATATTAAATAAATGATAGTATTAACTATTAACTATTACCTATTACCTAGTTTACTTTGTCTCCTTATACTTATCTTCTTAGATAATTTTTGTTTCTTGAGTTAATTTTTAAAATTAAGTTAGGTAAATAACAAAATTTGAAAATGAGTTTACTTAAATCAATATATATATATATATATATATATATATATTAATGCCATAAATTTCACAAGTGAGGTTTGAAAAAGGTAGAATATATATATAAATTTTTTCGCTATCCTACTATTCCAGATATAAAGAAGAAAATTTAGCAAAAACAGTACAAAGTCTACCAGAAGGGAGCAACAACAACGATAAAATAGTGTTGCAATCGAAACACAATAAAAAACAGACTAAGATAGATTATTGTAAAACAAGAACTATAGTAATACAATTGTCCTAGTATACAGGTAAACATCAATCATCCTAAACAAGACAACACTACACTTCCTACAACTTTTTACTTTAATATGTGTTTTCCACATCTTTTTATCTGAGACTATGTGCTTGATAAATATAGTGATAATTTATTAAATATTTATAACTATTAAATCGTAAACCCAATTGTTATTGTAATAATAACTTGATATCGCTATAAAAATTCATAAACTTTAAATTTTATATTGCGTCTAGTTAAGATCAAAAGTCTATTTCTTGTCGTGGTATTCAGATGAGGCTCACCCAATTCCTATTTCACCTGATATTCATTTGTTATCACTGATGAAATTAAAAAAGTATGGTTAGTTACTCTATTTTGTCATGTTATATTGGTATTACTTTTGGCTATTTGTATTTATGTGAGTGTTTGGTAGGAAGTTGCTTTAAGCAAAGCTGACATGTACTTATTTGTCTCACGAGTCCAACGTTGATTATGTGATGTATGAAGAAATGGTTTATAGATGAGCCATTATAGTATTCAAGTCTTTCTACGGTATTTGGGCATGACAACTTTACGGTATTTGGGCATGACAACTTTTTTCACAAAAATCTTATAAGTTATAGAGTATATATATTTATAATGTTAAAAGATTATATAATAGGTTAATTATTGATTATAATATTTGAATGTGTTTGGTAGGATGAAAAGTATTATCCTAAAAATATTTTTATATAATTTAAATTTATATTATGGAAATTGAAAGGCCGGGTGAAAATGAGATATTATAAGGAGGAAATAATTAAAATTGAAATATCTCTTCTTTCACTAGGAGAAGTCTTTTTTTTTCATTTTTAAATAATTTTTTAAGCAAAGTTTTGACCAACTAAACATAGAAAAATAAGAAAAGATTTTATTTTTTTCTACCGTACTGAATAAAATAATTATTTTTATTATTTTTCAAGTTATCATAGTAGTCTCTGCTCATATATACAATTTTTTGGTGATTTATTGGAATTCATGACATGATTATGATAAGTTTGTTAATTTATCAACAAGAGTTGTGGTGAAGTGATAAGTACTCTTTCATTCTTAATCAAGAATTTTCATGTTCGAGTCTCCTTTGTTACGGAGTCGCCTTTGTTAGGGAGCGATTTACAATGTGAGACTTTCTTGTGTGAATTTGGATTTAATTTGGATTCCTATATGGATACTGAACACCGGATGAAAAACCGAAGCGATCAAATTCTGACCAACTAGCTCACTATATCTAACAATATAGCTATTTTGTAAAGTTTATTTGAACGGGGATAAAATTTGGCGCAAAGTTATTAATATGATTAAAATTATAATATTCTGTTTGTGCAAATTGTTCTAAGCCTGGACTTTGTCTATCTTGTGCAACTTGCTCCATTTGGGCTTCATGGATATTATATGGGTCATTTGATATAGGCCCCAAGCAACGGAGTGTTGTCTAATTTGGGTGGGCGTGGACGGGGGAGGTTATGGATATTTGATTTTATCGTCATCATATAGTTTATGTGTATTTTTTAAAAAAAAGTATATGTGTTTGTTTTTTGATAATTTCAGATATGCGATGTTTGAAAATAACTTTTTAGATATACCATCTGAAATTTCATAATTTTACCTAAACTTTAGTCATATATTACTTTAGATAACACAAATTCTTGACCAATAATTTCCTCTATTTCAATTTATATCTTTTTAAAATTTGTTTTAAATAAATATATTATATTTTGTAACCCTTCACATTCAACCTCACCTCATGTCTTCAAATGCCACAAATTTTCTAGAAGATAAGCGACTTTAAAATAACTTTATAGGTGAGCTTTCGTATCAAATCACACACAATTATTGTAATACATAGTATAGCCGCTGCGTGTGGTTAGAAGTCAACAATAAATCTATCTTTTTTTCTTTTTCTTTTTTAATTGAATGAAAAAGGTTATTTTAAAAAGAAAGATATAGATAAAAGGTCAATAGTTTAATATTGCTTCGATAACATAAGTTCTAAATCTAACAATGAATAATAAATATTTTATAAGATGAGAATTTTTTTTTGTTTACATTTCAAAGAATTTTTTAAATAATAGAAACTCAATCATTATTGTATGTCCATTCGAAATGGTTATAAGAATTTATAAATTTTGAAGTGTGAGTTTATCTATAATTATAACTTTCTCATCCTAAGAGATATTTTCTCTATTTCATGAGGTATATATACTCCTATATTTTGGAATTTATGTTTTGCCTCATTCTTTTGGGAAAATGATATGTTTTGTGTATAACACTTTAAGTTAACTTGCAAAAAAAAAAACGTCATCAAATTAATTGAGTTCGTAAACTTTCAAATAGGAGTTTCAAAGTTCAAAATCTTTTATATGCTTTTTTGATCATCCTCATTATATAAAGTTTGTCTAGTATAATTTGCCGCTTATATATATGTAATTTATATAAACTATATATTATACGAAAGTGGAATCTATCTTTTTTCTTTTTCTTTTTTTTAAATAGAGTTTTCTTATCCAATTTTTAATAGAGAAAAGTGTTGGAGTGCATCATTGACTAGGTTGATGCAATTCTAAAATAAGTGTAAATGATTTAAAGGACTTTGTCTCCACGCCTAAATGATTGAACTTGGGGAGGAGGTCCACCTACATCAATTATCCATTAATTAATTATTTAAACCTCTCAAGATAGAGTTGAATTATGTTACTAATTTTTAGTCCAACAATATTTGTCTACTATTTTACACACTTTTTAAGAAATTATAAATAAAAGGATAATTTTATATCATCTTTTGAATATACTTCATCCATTTTTTTTATATGTTATCCTTACGTCTATAAATAGTTGGTCCATAATACTTGTCATTTCATAAAATCAATGCATAAATTACAATATTCTTTCTATTATGCCCTTAATAGTTAATTAGTCTTGAAAATAGATATTTGATCAATCTAGAAAACTAATAAGTAATTAATGTTCATTATAATTACTTCATACATTGATTAATTACTCTCACAATTGCACTACTCTATAAAAATCTAATGTTGTCATGCTTTTCTTTGTTGAAGTAGAACTAAAATTCATGTTGCCAGTCATATATGCAACTATATTAAGATCAGGAATTTCTCGTCTAATTTTATTATAAATAACATCAGAATCAACAGGAATATTTAGATCAATTTGAAGTAATGAAATTTGAATATTTTGTGATATTGTCATGTTTGCTTTAAGAATTTATATATAAAAAAAATTATCTTTTACACAAAATATATAGGAAAATTGAGTTGGGAAAAAATTAATTTCTTCAAATTTTGGATCGATTCATACTAAAAAAATTCGGCTCCAAAAACAAACTCAAAAATTTAAATAGTCATCTAAATGCATTTCAACTTTTGAAATCTAGCATATTTATTATTTATTGAAAAGTTGACTTCAAAAAATAAGGGTAAAATTATAAATTTACTTAATTTCTTAATGCAAGTGAAAATTAAAAAGGTAACATATAAAAAGGAATTGAGGAAGTAATAAATATAATGTCTTAAAAAATGTAATACGGAAATGACTACAATTAATAATAAAGATAAATAGAAATGTAAATTTATTCATTAAATTCATGAATAAGTAGTGTTAAACATTTCAAAATAATATAATGACAACTATTATTAGACGGATAGAGTAAAACCTTATCATCTAAAAAGTTCATTATCCCAAACAAATGTATTTTTTATTTTTTCTATAGTTCCCACGTCCCGGGAGATCAATATCATTAGTCATTACTCCCTTCCGGCTTCCGGTAAAGGTATTTGATTTATTTTTTATTTTTTTGTAAAGGTATTTGATTGGATATGAATGTATAAAGTATTAAAATAATTAGTAATTAATAATGGATACAGCTTTTATTTGTATTCGATATTCATATCAAATTATTATATATAACAACAATATATATACTTATACACACTAAAATGCGGGTAAACTTTTACTGAGGTGACAAGTGTTGCTTAACTTTTTGTTTCTTTTTCTCTCCTTACAAAAATATCCATATAAAGAGTTTTGAAGATGTGATGTAGCAGATAGTTATTCTCTTAATTAGATGTTTCGAGTTCAAGTTTTAGATATGAACTTTTTTTTTGTAGGAGAACTACTTCTCAAATGAAGCTCTATGTGGCGCAAATTTGAAATAATCGAATTTCAATACGAATACCTAATACTAAATGCTTCTCCTCAAATGAGGGATGTACGTAGCGTGAATTTGAAATAATCAAATTTCAAGATGGTACCTAACATAAAACCAAAAGAAACAAGTCATATATATCATTATATTGAGATATCAGAAGTAAATACTTAATTTTCTTGAAACACATTTAAAAAGACAAAGCATAAAGATATAGATGTGAGATATGTAAATAAAAAAGTTATGCAAATTCAATCTTTAGTACCTAACATTATTTTACTATCCCGCAACATTATACAATTATTGGTCTTTCTCTATAAGATTAAAATTTTGTAGTAATTTTAAAATAAGTTACAAAACATTATAAAACCTAAACTAGTTCCACTCTAGAATAATCAAATATATATTTGAAATACATGTCAAATTCCTCTCTTTTTTTCCTTCTAGCATTGATTAAAAAATAAAAATAAAAAGCATTGAATTGTGGAAGAATATGATGACTAAGTAGTTGATGACCACCACCGCTTAGAACTTATTCCAATGTGAGGCAAGTGTACTTATTCAATGACTATGCAAGTGGATATGAGATATTTGTTCTTCAATGTCTATCATCCCTTCGTTTCGAGTCGAGGTCTAGCGGAAATAATTCTTCTATCTCGTAAACATAGAAATAAAGTATATCATGGCATATATTTAACTTTTAAAATGTACTTATAAGATTATATAGAATATATTATTATTAATATTTGTTATCATAATTTACCAATTGCATGCACTTTATACCAAACAATGCCAAAAATTTTGTTTTATAGTTTTCTTTGTTGTTGTAATTATCTGATATTCAAAAGTTTATTGTCTGAATAGTTTGAATTCGTGTTGAATAGATTCACTATAAAAGCTAAAAGCGCTCCAAAAAAGTTTTTTATTCTCAAATCGAAATTATTAAGAATTATAAGTATGGTCCATCCCTACTCCATTGTGGTTATCTTATAGCATACTTTCTTGGAGAGCTCAGAAAAAATATTATTTTTTTAAATATGGAAGATTCTTTTGTTTACTCGTGATGTGGTCTAGTAATTAATAAAAAGTGAACTGATCACGATTATAAAAAAAAAAAAAATTTAAGTACTTTGTTTACTCATATTAAAGAACAAAAAAAACAGTAGCAGTACTTAGTTAATTTCTTTGTTCATCTTTTTGTTATATGACCATTTTAGCCTTTTTGTATTAGAAAAAAGAATATACTCTGCTGTTTAACTGTGAGGTCTCTCTCATACACAGAATACTAATAGGGTTCTCACATCTTTTATAAGATTTTTTAATGTAAAAGAAAAACACTTTACATTGAATAATTGAGTTGGTTGTACTTTAAGTTAACCCAATTTTAATCTTTTTTATTTTTATTATCGACGTTGTGTATTGGTTTTGAAGTTTCAACTAATCAGAAATTACGCCGTGTAAGATTTGTTTTAGTGGAAAATGGAAATCACTCCTTGTCAAATCTTGTCGTTTTTCAATGTTCGAATTTGAGATTTTTGATTTTGATTAAAATGATTTTTTTTTCTTCTATATATAAACCGGACTCTTCCATCTCCAAAGCAAAAGCAACATTTCCGTAATCTTTGTTTTTAACATTTGCATATAGTCTTTCTACGTACTATGACATCCAATAACAACGATATGCGGGAGTCCCGTCATTTACAGAAGATCCGGCATATCATTCGAAGACGTGAGCATCTTATTAGGATTGAAAATAAGCAGGTGTAATGCAGAAGCTAGCAAAGCAAACTTCGAAAGACCATGAGTAAGAAGACAAACGAGAAATATATCAAAAGACACCAAGATTTAACGTGATTCGGTCAATCGACCTACGTCCACAAAGGAGATGAACAATCCACTATAAATATGAGAGTACAAAATATAGAGAGAAATAACCTCAACCAATTCTCTCGGAATACTAGGAGGTTCACAAAATTCTCTCCCACAACCAAACCTCTCAAAACTCTAGGACTACATTGTGAATGCTGATTAAGTTAGTTAATAATATGTTACGAAGACTTTTACCAACAATGGAAACTGAAAATGTTCTCTTTTGTGTTTGTAAATTGTTAGCAAATGTTATATTAGTTATGACATTGACAAATTATATGAGACTATTCTCACACAATTACTAGTAAAATTAATACGAACTAAACCACCCTGTAATTATATATGGTTTTAAGTTGTACATTAGTAACATCAAATTGTTTCCAAAAGACCCTAAACTCAAATAGCGCACATCAAAGAACATATAGAAGAAAAGAAATATCAATTTGACTCGTCGAAAATATTTTTATGGATTATTTTTTTTTTTAGAAATTTCCATATTTCCGATGGTATTCCAATGAAAACGTCCATAAAGAAATTGCATGTTTTCAAATAGATATTTTGTAGATATATATAACACCCCTCCCCCCCTCCCCCACCCACCCTAGTTCCCAACCCCAAGTGGTTCTTTTATGTAGGGACAATGAAGCATGTATGAATGCACCTATCTTTTTGCCAGCATCAGTAAAGACGATAAAAGCATTCATTAAAGATGGGACATACAAAGATGCCTTATGCTTACCGAAAACTTATTCACGGTCCATATTCATATCAAACTAATAATATATAATTATATACTTTTATATATATATATATTTATCACTTTATTGTGATTAAATAATATATATATAAAAGATGGGACATACAAAGATGCCTTATGCTTACCGAAAACTTATTCATGTTTGATATTTATATCAAATTAATAATATATAATTATATATTTTTATATATATATTTATCACTTTATTGTGATTAAATAATATATAAATATATATATAAATATATATACACTTTAACTTTTAAATATTAAAATTAAATTATTTGATTTGATACAAACACTTGGTACGCATAAGTACTAAAACCTTCTACTATAACTTAACCACGACCTACCTTCATATATGTCAATTTACTCATTTTTTGTCTGTGCATTGGAGTCATTGCCAACCCCCACCACTTTGCCAAAACTCCAAAAATGGTGTTATAAATTAAAATATTTCCACACAATTACCGAGTTGTCTTGTTCATATATATATATATATATATATATATATATATATATATATATATATAA
>JAJOOR010003115.1:0-30183 GCA_036250505.1 Solanum acaule | reverse complement strand
GGTATTATGCTACTCCCAATGAATTAAGTGGTTAACTGGTTATGACTGAATTTCTATAAATACTGGATAGCTCAAAACTGAACATGCAAACTGAGAATGCAACAATTAAACTGATATTGATGCATTAATAACTGAGGCATGTATAACTTAATAACTGAGATATCTGACCTAGCATGTGTAATTCAAGAACTAAAGAAATACATAGCTCGGGTTCTGAAATTCATGCGAGAAACGATGTAATAACATGATAATTTGATTTGGAACATGTTAATAACTAATTCATGATGATCTGCTGTAATTCTAGAAACCATGGGCCTATTCATAATAAGGGAATCAAGAACATGACTGAATTCTAGGGACCTAATGGGCGAAAGGAACCCACTAGTGAAATCCCACATACCTGGTGACGAATTCCATGGAGAAATCTTTCGATTTTGGGGCTAGAACTGATGGAACTTTGTTGCGTTCTTGAACTAGGGTTCTTGCCCTTTTTCTCCTCTCTTGCTTCTAATTTTCTAAGTTTTGATTAATGATTTGACTTGGATAAGTTCTAGTTATGTTTCTAGGCTTAAACTGACTAAAACCTCATGGTTTAGGGTCTAAACGACGTATCTTAAGGGTCCAACGAAATAGGAAAAGACCAAAAGACCCCTAACTTAATTTTTGTCGGAGTGACCGACGGACAGGACTGACGGGCCGTAGGTCAATCGACGGTCCGTAGGTCAATCGACGGTCCGTCGATTGGAGTCGTCGATCGAGTGTGCCCGACAGGGCTTCACTAAAATGAGCATAACTTTTTACTCGGAGGTTGGATTTTAGTAAACTCGGTGCGTTGGAAAGAGGATTCAATTATCTATCATATCATAGGTCATGGGACACATAATTCCTTTTGTGGTAAGAGTTATGACCATCTGAAGTTGACCTAATCACAATTTTCATCTAACTAGCTGCTATCCTCACCTACGGACCGTGCATCGAATGATGGTCCGTGCTGGTCAACCGTCAATCGGGACTGAAGCTGGGCTTTAGGGGCATCGATCCATGGACACGAACCATGGTCCATGACTTGACCTACGGACCGTAGGTCCGTCCGTGGGTCAACACTTGGCCGAATTCTTGGTCTGTTGTAAAACAAGAGGAAAATGCAAGAATACTTGAACAAGAAAGTAAGGCAAAGTGTGATGAAAAGTATAAAGTTGAGAGCCTTATTTTAATCTCTTCAATTGTGTATTTCTTAAGGGTGAAGAAGACCCTTTTATAAGAGGTAGAAATCATCCGTTTACTACTTAACCAAAATACGTTAGTAATCTTTAATTCTTACATTATATTAATACATGCATTACGTTAGGTTGATGAAAAGAAACATCCATATTAAATGGATTTGTAACACTCCCCCTTGGATGTTTATAGATAATGTGCCTCGTTAAAACCTTACTAGGAAAAACCCAGTGGGAAAAAGCCTAGTGAAGGAAAAAGAGTACACACATCTTGTAATACGCCTTGAGTGCTGCCTCATTAAAAAACTTACCAGGAAAACCCAATGGGACAAAACCTTTGCTAAGGGAAAAAGAGTGCAACGCGTATTTTACTCCCCCTGATGAAAAATTTATTTGATAACTTGGAGACGACGCATTCCAATCTTATATCTTAGCTTCTCAAATGTTGACGTTGGCAATACCTTAGTGAATAAATCTGCAAGATTATCACTCGAACGAATCTGTTGAACAATTATCTCACCATTTTGTTGAAGATCATGTGTGAAAAAGAACTTAGGTGAAATATGCTTTGTTCGGTCTCCTTTGATATATCCTCCCTTTAATTAAGCTATGCAAGCAGCATTATCTTCATACAATATTGTTGGAATCTTTGTTTGCACAGAAAGACCGCATAATTGCAAAATGTGTTGAGTCATTGATCTTAACCATACACACTCACGACTGGCTTCATGAATGACTATTATCTCTGCATGATTTGAAGAAGTAGCAACTATTATTTGCTTCATCGAACGCCATGATATAGCTATACCTCCATATGTGAATAAATAGCCTGTCTGAGATCTAGCTTTATGTGGGTCAGACAAATATCCCGCATCTGCATAACCGATCAATTCTGACTTGGATGCATTAGAATACAACAACCCCATATCAATTGTTCCTTGAAGATATCTGAATATATGTTTAACACCTTTCCAATGTCTTCTTGTTGGACATGAGCTGAATCTTGCCAATAAACTAACTGTGAAGCAAATATCTGGTCGGGTATTGTTGGCAAGGTACATTAGTGCCTCGATAGCACTGAGATATGGTGTTTCATCACCAAGAATCTCTTCATCCTTTTCTTGAGGTCGGAATGGATCTTTAGTTATATCAAGAGATCTCATAACCATCGGGGTACTCAATGGGTGTGATTTATCCATGTAAAATCTCTTCAAAACCTTTTCAGTATATGTTGATTGATGGATAAATATTTCATTTGTCAAATGTTCAATCTGAAGGCCAAGACAAAATTTTGTCTTACCAAGATCTTTCATTTCAAATTCTTTCTTCAAACACTCAACAACTTTTGAAAGCTCTTTAGGAGTTCCGATGATGTTCAAGTCATCAACATAAACAATATTATTACAAATTCAGATTTTGACCTTCTATAAAAATACAAGGACAAATAGGGTCATTTTGATACCAATCCTTTAACAAGTATTCGCTAAGATGATTATACCACATTCGCCCTAATTGTTTCAATACATATAAGGATTTTTGAAGCCTTATTGAACAACCTTCTTTTGAATTTTTATTTGCTTCAGGAACTTTTAGTGCTTCAGGGATTTTCATAAAAATATTGTGGTCTAGTGAGCCATATAAATAGGTTGTGACAACGTCCATTAGATGCATTTCAAGCTTTTCATGAACTGTCATATTTATTAGATACCTGAAGGTAATTGCATCTATCACATGAGAGTATATCTCCTCATAATCAATGCCAGGCCTTTGCGAAAAACCTTGTGCCACAAGTCGTGCTTTATATCTTACGACTTCATCATTTTCATTGCGTTTTCACACAAAAACCCATTTGTACCCCACTGGCTTGACACCTTCAGGTGTTCGGACTATTGGTCCAAAAACTTCACGTTTTTCAGGTGAAGCCAATTCTGTTTGAATTGCTTCCTTCCATTTTGGCCAATCATTTCTCTATCTACATTCATTGACAGATCTTGTCTCCTAATCCTCATCTTGTTGCATTATTTCAACTGCAACCTTATAGGCAAAAATATTATCCACCACAATATTATTTCGATTCCACCTTTTTCTCGTCGAGACATAATTTATAGAGATTTTCTCATTCTCATTATTTTCAGGTACATGGACTTCCTTTTTGGTGTCATCATTTATTATGTCTCGGAGCTCTTCATGAGCAATTGCCTCCATATTATGATCATCTTGATCATTTATTCCTTTCCTTTTTTGAGGATTTTTATCCTTGGAACCAATTGGTCTACCACATTTTAAGCGTGGTCCAAACTCATTTGCCTTAACATTTTGTCCTTTCGGTACATCAACTCGAACTTGAGCATTAGCAGCTGGGATGTATGATTTAGTAACCCGTGGAAGGTTAGTAAATGCATCCGGCAGTTGATTAGCAATATTCTACAAATAAATTATCTTTTGAACTTCTTGCTCACATTGATTTGTTCGAGGGTCTAAATGAGACAGTGAAAGTGAATTCCAATCTATCTCATTTCCCAACTGTTTTTGTTCTCCCCCTTATGTTGGGTATAATGATTCATCAAAATGACAATCAGCAAACCTTGCCGTAAATAAATCTCCAGTTCTAGGTTCCAAATATTTTATAATAGAACAAGATTCATACCCAACATATATCCCCAACCTTCTTTGGGGACCCATCTTTGTGCGTTGTGGTGGAGCAATTGGAACATATACCGCACAACCAAAGATTCTAAGATGGGAAATGTTTGGCTCCTGACCAAAAACCAATTGTAATGGGGAGATGTCATGATAATTGGTTGGCCTTATGCGCACAAGTGCCGCTGCGTGCAAAAGAACATGCCCCCAAATTGAAACATACAACTTTGTTCCCATCAACAATGGTCTAGCTATCAATTGAAGACGTTTAATCAATGACTCTGCTAAACCATTTTGACTATGAACATGTGCAACAAGATGTTCAACTGTTATTCCAGTGGACAAACAATAATATCATTAAATGCTGAGATGTAAACTCACCAGCATTATCAAGACGAATTGTTTTTATTGCATAATCTGGAAATTGTGCTTTTAACCTTATTATTTGAGCCAACAACCTCACAAAAGCCATATTGCGAGTTGATAATAAGCACACATGAGACCATCTTGTAGATGCATCTATCAAGACAATATAATATTTAAATGGTCTACATGCAGGGTGAATAGGTCCACATATATCACCATGTATCCGTTCCAGAAATGCAGGAGATTCCACCCCAACCTTAGCTACTGATGGTTTGATAACCAATTTTCCTTGTGAACAAGCAGCACAAGAGAATTCCTTTAATTAAAGAACATTTTGGTTCTTCAAAGTATGCCCATGTGAATTCTCAATTATTCTGCACATTATATTATAACCGGGATGGCCCAACCGGTCATGGCACATGATAAAATCATTAGAACCAGTAAACCTTTTGTTTACTACGGCATATGATTCAATCGTACCAATATTTGTATGGTACAACCCAGAAGAAAGTGCAGGTAATTTTTCATGCACAGTTTTCTTCTCCGCATTTATTGTAGTATTATAAAGGTATTCAACCTTTCCTTCATTCGCAGTCTCAACATGATAGCCATTTTGGCGAATAACCTTGAAACTTAACAAGTTTCTATGAGACTTACTACAATACAATGCATTATCAATTACCAATAATGTTCCTCCAGATAGTAATAAGGCCGCTCTTCCAGAGCCCTCAATCAATTTTGTACTACTGGATATTGTATTAACATATGCCTTTTTCATTATTAAATGAGAGAAATATTTTTTTTCTCTTAGTATCCTATGAGTTGTGGCACTGTCCAGAAGACACATATCTCCATAACTCATCTTGGATCCAACTGAAGAATGGAAAATTTTATTTATCTTCATAAAAATAAAAATACATAATAAGAAGTACAAAACTTAACAAAAGAAAATTTAACTACATGAACTTTAAGTAAGACATTAAAAACACATAATATTATTCATTTCCCAGTTCAATTATCAATCTTCAATTGCGATCCCCAAAGAAGTCCTCAGCTTCTAGATGAGTAATATCATCGAGCCCATCAAAAGCATCATCTTTCAATGCTAAATTCGCCTCAACATTCTCATCATATTTTTGAGAAGACCCTGCCTGAGCATCATCTTTGATAGTCAAATGTAACTCCACTCGGGCATTAGAAGAGGAGGCACCACCTTTATTCCCTTTCCTTTTAAAGGAATTTTGATACAGTCTGACAAAATGCTCAGGTGCCCGACATTCATTTTTCCAGTGACCTTTAAGGCCACAACGATGACAGTGATCGCCCTTGCTTTTTGAAGGATTATTTTGAGAACCCATATTGTTCTCCCTTATGTTATACCACCACCTCGACGATTATTATATCGTCTTTTGCCTTTGCCACGTCCACACACATTATTATGGCCCCGATTATTGTCTTATTTCAGACTGGCCGTGTGTTTCTACCCCGTGGGCCTCCGGTAATGGAGCACTTCCAGTGGGACGGGCTTCATGATTTTTCATTAAAAGGTCATTATGCTGCTCAGCCACCAGAAGGCATGAGATTAATTCAGAGTACTTTTTAAAACCCTTTTCACGATATTGTTGCTGTAATATCATATTGGAGGCATGAAAAGTAGTTAGTATCTTTTCCAACATGTCCTCATCTTTTATAACTTCCCCACATAATTTTAATTGGGAAGTGGTTCTAAATACATCAGAGTTATACTCAATTATGGTTTTATAATCTTGAAACCGTAAGTGCATCCACTCATAACGAGCCCTTGGCAATACAGTTGCCTTGAGGTGGTCATACCTCCCTTTCAAACCTATCCACAATTCAAGTGGATCTTTCACTGTTAAGTATTCAACCTTCAGACTTTCATCAAGATGATGACGAAGGAATATCATAGCTTTCGCTTTATCCTGACTTGATGTCTTATTTCCTTCGATTATACAATCACCAAGATCCTTAGCGGTAAGGTGAATTTCAGCATCAAGTACCCATGACAAATAGTTCTTTCCAGAAATGTCAAGTGCCACAAATTCAAGCTTTGACAAATTCGACATGATGAAAACTATCATAAAATAATTGAGTTAATAATATGATGTTGGTTTCTTTATAATAAATGATAAATTAATGTTCAAATGATAAACTATAATATGATTATAAAATATATTATATGTTATATGCATGAACATTGAATGTCTCAAAAACATATAAACTAATGATGTATTGAAACAATAGATTTAATATGTAATTTTAATTGTTCTACAATATTTATTATTAGTTTCAATAGATATTAACGCCAAATTTTTGTAAGAGTTTCAAGTCATATTTAATACAATAATATTCTTCTTTATGACACACCAATATACTTATCATAATGTATGAAAATACTTATGAGTTATTTTAACTAGCATGCTATCATATTACTTAGTAATTAATTTAGAGTTATAAGTTAGTAGCATATAAATAACATAACAATATAAACTTGAAACGTATTGATTGTTATGCCTAGTAAAGTATCATAATAATAGCTAAATCAAGTTATATATGCAGTAATTAAATTATCGATCAAAGATTTATGCAAGTCCTATTAGAGATGTTATAAACATATAAATGTATACCTGACTCTAAAAGAAAGTTGATTAACTTTTAGAAATTAATTTTGAATTAAGTAGGTCTCAGTTGGTTAGAGACTCGTGCTGATAACGTGTTGTAAACCAAGAGGAAAATGCAAGAATACTTGAACAAGAAAGTAAGGCAAAGTGTGATGGAAAGTATAAAGTTGAGAACCTTATTTTAATCTCTTCAATTGTGTATTTCTTAAGGGTGAAGAAGACCCTTTTATAAGAGGTAGAAATCATCCGTTTACTACCTTAACCAAAATACGTTAGTAATCTTTAATTCTTACATTAGATTAATACATGCATTACGTTAGGTTGATGGAAAGAAACATCCATATTAAATGAATTTGAACACAGTCATATTTGAAGATAAATTTTAAAATCTACTCCCAGCATTTATGACCAAGGTTGGTAACATGAATGTTGTTTTGCTTATTTATATGCAGTTTGAATTTTGTAAGCTAATATGAATCAACGTATATCGAGACAAAACTAGGCCAATCACGAAAAGATTAGGAAATTTATGAGAAAAAAATTAACGGCCAAAATTTAATTTTTATTATTTTTATTTTAGAGATAAATTATTTATTACGGATGTTTTCGGTCTCCTCAAGGGTAAAGTCTTCGAGAGTCTTGAATTTGCCATCAGCCACGTTCATGCGCCGGCCTAATATCTCCACGGCCTGCCTTGCCATTTCAACCCTTGTGACCCACTCTTCTCCTGCGGTGACGTCAATGGCCTCCTCGCCACGTTCCTCGTCACTTGCTTCGGTGGTTGAGGGTGGATGAGATGTTAGCGCCTCGCTTGGTGTGGGATCCAGCAGCATTTCTTCATCACTCTTTTGGTGCTTCTTTCCCTTGCGGTTCTTCTTTCCACCATCCGGACGGACGTTGGTGGTACTAGCGGCGTTCACGTCTCCTTCGGTTGCCATTCCCTTAGTATCAAACCTTCGCTCTGATACCACTTTGTCACGGACTTAGAGTCTTACTAAAGCTACGTGCGGCACTTGACAACTTACTCACGAATCTTTCACGATCTTGTAAGCTCAAGTAAGCCCTTACGACTAAGATCGCTAAGTGAATGAAAAGGAAGACTTAGAGAATTTTGGAAGAAGGCTTATATTGCTTGGAAAAATGTTTTACACTTGCTTTCTTGGTTGCTTGCTTGGATGGTGCCTTGCAAATGAGGGGCACCTCTATTTATACTACCTCCTAGGGACAAAAATGTAATTAATATTTACTTTACAAGTCCCTAAACTATTTACACTTTGGTCCCTTCCTAGAATCTTCTACTAATTCTAGGAAATTCTAAAGCTTTCCAAGAAAATATCTAGTCCCTCTTCTAGAATTCTCTACACATTCTAGAGAATTCTAAGGCTTTCTTGGAAACTATCTAGGACCTTTCATTGCCTTTTAAGTTATTCTAGGGAATTCTTTAGCCTTCTTGAATAATCTAAAGGGTTCTAGAGTCTTCCGGAAACCTCTCCACAACTCTAGACCCTTCCGCCCCTATTCGGACACAAAATTTCACTGTGATGTGGCGGGACGTGACACTAGGGTGGTAAAAGCAAATCCAATCTTTCCAATTCATCCAACCTGCGTGTTTGTTAGATCAACCCATTCAAATTTATCAAAAATTAAGTTTATATGTAGCCCAAAATGAAAACTTGTCAAAATATTTTTGAAAAAAATTGATATATTATATATAACCATAATAAAAAAAAATACAAAATTAGTTAGGTACTAAAATATTTTTAAAGAAAAAATAATATAATTAAAACTTGGTAAAAATTTGTTAGGTACTAAAATAGTTTTGAACGCATTTTTGAACATCTTCTCTTTCTAAAATACTACCCAATGTTTTTCCTTGGACGTTTAACTTTTTTCTTTCTCATTTAATTTTGTGAATAAACAAATCTTATTAATTGTGTTGTTTGGTTTCATTTAATTTTGCAAATAAGTCGTATTCGATGATATTAGTAACGGTAGAATTTAATTGTAAGTTTGAATAAACAATAGTTGTGTCAGTTGCTCGAAAAAAAGGTATATGGTCAAATTTGAATTAATTTCTCAGATGATCACTCTATAAATATTAATTATTATTTCAAAAATCATTTACTTTATTTGAAAAAATTGAAATTAAAAAGAAATGTGACTTTTTAATGTAAAAATTATCAATTGAGTGATCATTCAAAAAATTAATCCGATCAAATCCATTGCTCTACCTGTTATAGAGTATGCATCGTATAAAGAATTAGCAATGGACCATATGGCCAATTTTTTAGGGCTAATTAGTAGATTTGAAATTCTTAATCAGCCTTTACTTATTCTCGTTTTAATTGATTATTGCTACTATAGTAGTTAGGTGGAGAAACCACACTGTTTACGGCAATTTAATGGTCAAATCACATAATGCCATAATCGGCTCAACACTCATATTTTCTTTTGTGGACGCGTTTGCTTAAGTTGTTTCGATTTATTATCTCTTTTTATTGTGATAGCTATTTGCACATAGCTGGATTAATTTATCGATACTTTGACTAATTTGTCAGAGCTACTTTTAAAATATCAATATTTTTAGAGAATTCGAAATGACTGCGGCATCAAAAGTAAAAACTTCGTGCAACTTAGCCTGTTAGTACAATTAGCATGCATAATGTTGAAGGGTATAATTATTTCGTGACCATCTCGTCTAAAAGCTTAAGACGTTCGAGAAAATATATTTTTATTATTTAAGTGTACTCTCAACATGCCGGCCCCTCATGTGTAGGCCTAATTATTTTTTTCATGAACCAAACACGAGAAAATTCTTCTCTTTTTTTTAATAATGATTGGGACTTGGGCGGTGAGATTCAATCTCAAAACCTCTACCCATTCTAATACCATATTAAAATGTGTAATCATATCATTTTAAAAACTCAAGCGATTAAAGAAAAATTATTTTTATTATTTAATTACGTTCTCATAATTTTTCCATCACTTGTACAATGCAACACCTAATCCAACATATCGTGCAAGATATGTTTGTCAGAGAAATTCGGTGAGGCTCTTTTTGATTTGTTTGGTGCCATAGTCATGAAAATTAGAAAACAAAAAATCAAAAGATAAGGAAAAAAAATAAATTGAAGAAAAATAATTATTATATTTGCACCAAACAAATTTAAAAAACAAAATCCATAAACCAATATTAGATACTACGAACCTAAATGCCCATACACACGAGGAAATAAAAGAGGGGCCCCTTGGGGTTGGCCTAAGATGAAAGAGTAAGACTAAGTTGACCACAAGAAACTTCTCATCTTCTACCTCCCTATAACTTTTGTGACCTATATAGATTTAGGGTGTATTTGGTGGAAAATATTTTTCAGAAAATAAATAAATAAAAAATATTTGTATATAATGTAATCAAATTAAACGCCATGGGTGTAGGAGTGTGGGGGTTGGAGTGGAGATGGTGTGTGTTGAGGATGGGAATGAGACAATTATTATTAAATGTTATAGATGAAACTTGTTTTTTTTTAAAAAACTTTTTCTATTTTAAGAAGTTTGGTTTTTTAGAGAAAGTGTTCTTCAGAAAATTTTACCAATCAACATGAAAAGATTAGAAATATTTTCCCAAGTACATACACTTTATATATAGTGCAACAATTATCCATAAAATTGTGTACTATTTTCTTTGTTTTTAAATAAGTGATGTTATTAGTTTGAACATACCTTTTTAAGAAATTGATCATTCCTAATAAATAAGGAGTGATTTTATTAACGTGTCAGTAGTTAAATGTCTTGAAGAAAGAAATGATTACTCGCTCCGTCCATTTTTACTTGTTAGCTATACTCGTGTTCGAGTATGTCTCAAATGGTACTCTACAGGACAAACTCCACGAAAACAGAGTTGTGACAATTCTTCCATGGAGAAACCGAATGGCAGTAGCATTTCAACTTGCTCAAACTATTGAGTATCTTCATGACAAATGTCCTTTACAAATTGTGCATAGCGATATCAAGTCCTCTAATATATTGCTAGACGATCAATTCAATTGCAAGCTATGTGATTTTGGGTCTGCGAAAATTGGATTTTCTTCTTCTGTTTCACCACCAACGAAAAATCGAGTGATACTTGGTTCTCCAGGTTATACTGATCCTCACTACTTGAGGACCGGCATTGCCTCCAAGAAAAACGACATATATAGCTTTGGAGTCATTATTTTAGAACTCATTTCAGGGGTTGAGGCCTTTTCCTCAGGTAGTGGGGAGAGGTTAATATTGAAAGCTGCTCCGATTTTGAACGATGTGTCTAAGGTAGCGGAAATGATAGATCCACACCTCGATAGGAATTACGTATTGGAGGAAGCTAAGACCATGGTGTCAGTTGCAGCATTATGCCTAAGTGATTTCCCAGGCCTCAGACCCTCTGCTTCTGAAATTTTGGAGAATATGAGAAGTAGAATATCTTCCATCTCCTTTCTGTTTTCAGTTGGTAAAAAGGTTTGAGCAGGGACGGAACTAGGAAGGGCCAAGGGGTTCATCCGAAAACCCTTCAGTGAAAAATTATACTATTTATACATAATTAAAATTACAAGTGTGATACTAGTTAAAGGTTCATGTAAATTTGTATAGGGATTTGTCACAATTGAAAGTTGTCATAGCTAGGTAAAGAATTAGTCAAGAAACTCCTTACAAATTGAGAGTTGAAATTTTGAATGATCAAATTTGATTTGTTACTCAACTATGAAAAATAGAGCAAATTTGTCTTAGACTTAAAATTTGTGTCCTTATCGTTGTAGAACTTGTTCAGATTTGTTTCTCAAACTAACAGACCTCCAACATAATAATATAGTTTACCTACGACCCAACAAATGGACTCCGTAGGCCTAGAGGAACAACCAGCGTCAAGCATTAGCCGTTATGAAACCGTCCTACGAGTGAAGCCGGATGGTTGGGCACTGGATGAGTTATCCCCTAGTTTGGGGACTGCTAAGATGAAAGAATTTTAGACCTTTGAATTGTACATAGTGCCCAAACGTCTGGCTTCACTAGTGAGACGATTTTATAATGGCTAATGTTGGCCACTGGCTATTTCTTCGGATGTATCGAGCCTTGGTCTGATTTGATCATTGGCCTCTCAGAGTAATATCGTTATTTTTGTCGTCTCCTAGAGGAATATCTATTACTTCCTCTATTCCATATTAATTGAATTTGTGAGATAATTTATTGAGGAAAACATTGACATAATACATAAATAATGTCATTTAACTTGACCTCATTTCACATTTATGTCATCCAATTTTGGGTGTGCACAAAGAGACACATAAACTTGTATAAAGTTGAACAAATAGATACACATCCTACGTGGCATCGTATATAACAATTTGTGTCCTACGTGGTGATCTATGTATTATGTCACATAAGACTCAAGTGTCTACTTGCTCATCTTTATACAAGTTTAACTGTCTATTTGTGCAAACTCAAAGTTGGAGGGCATGAATGTGAAATGAGGTCAAGTTAAATGACACATTTATAGGTTGAAGACCAAAATGATCACATTTTGTGATATATTAAGGACTATTTCCATCAAGCTTATATATTAAGGACCAAATGAAAGCAAAGCCCATACATTAAGGATCATTTTGATCATTTTCTGAATTACTTTATATAGTTTAACCACTAGACTAAACCTCCACCTTTTTGAGCCATTGATGTTCTTTACGTTTCAATTTTGATGAATGTTTCTTCAATGAGTTCTGTCACTCCCTTTGTTCCGCGTCCTTACGTATGAGGTTTCATAAGTTATTCAATTCGTCATTCTAAGTTCCATGCAGATGCAGTATGGTGATCCTATTGGTGTCATGTTATCAGCCTTTTGATTTCTGGAAATAATAAACAGATATTAACTCTGTTTGTTTGTCTATCTTCATACTCATGCAAAGAAGATTGACTAAAATGTTGTGTTCTAATTAACTAGGAAAATGAAGGAAGGGAAGTGTTAAAGACTATTCCAATTTCCAATATATGAATGTGTTTTATGCTAACAAATATTGTCAAGCTTTTACTTTTATTGATACATAGGGTATTTATGTGATCGACATAAATAATCAATACAGACATGTTATCTATTCCTATGAGGGGTTACTATCATACCATGTGGCATGTGTTCTACATGACATTCAATCATACAAAAATATATAGCAATAGTTTATAAAGCAAGTTAGGAATGAACTTGTCAAGATTCCATCATTATTATATGACGATGAGGCAACTCTGTTAAAAGAATGAAGATGAAAATGATCAACCAATTCGGCAAATGATAATTTGACATATTTGATCACAAAGGCACTAGCAACCTCAACATATGATAAGTTGTATACAAGATTAGAGTACATCATCTTCAAGAATTATGCGATATTTTAATCTTCAAGAATACAACATTAGAGTACATCATCACCTACATGTCAATTTGTGTCCTACGTGGTGTCCTATGTGTATTATGCCACATAGGACTCATGTGTCTACTTGTTCAACTTTATACAAGTTTAAGTGTCTATTTGTGTACACAAAGTTGGAGGGTATAAATATAAAATGCGGCCAAGTTAAAGGACATATTTATGTATTATGTCTTCATTGTATGTGGTGTGCATTGAATTTCATCTCTTAGAATTCTTCATGCTTTGTAAAAAACGTAAAAATATTTTGAGTAAGTACAGGTCATTCTCATTCACATATCTTACTTAATTCCATCATTAAATAATTTAATGCACATTGAATACTTTTAAAACGGATTCCATCTATATCTAATTAGTTACATATATATGATTTTGTAAATAAAATAAATAGAAATAGTGTTTTGAAGGGTAAAAAGGTATTTCAATTTTTCATTTTGATGTTCCCACTTTTAGTATAACTAGTTTTGAGGACCGTGAATATCAAACCACGTATTATATTAATAATAATGTGAATATTATTAAATTAAAAGATTAATTAAACAATTATAAAATGAATGATAAAGTAAAAGTTCCTATGAATAGTGGATGTAAGCTTTCGTATGATTACTACTTAGTCACTTTTAAAATATTTTAGTTACACATCCTCTTAAATATACTTTCTCCTCGCTCCCCCATAGTGCATTAATTTGTTATTATTGTATTGTTGGAGTTCCTACTTTTAATATAATATAATTTAAATAAATATTGATGTAAAATATAAAAGATATACTAAATTGGATATTTTTAGTTTGAGTATTATATTAATTAACATTCATGTTAGGAAATGTTCAAATTTCATTGAACTTTGAGATTGTCAACGTCTGAAAATCAAACGTGAGTTTCTAAGAATAGAAGAATAGAAAACATAAAAAAATCATAGTTTAAAAATGTGAAAAAACCCCTTCATATATAATTAACAAAGGGTAGTATGAGAATGTGCATATTGTTTCTATCATAAAAGTCACAACAATTTGAAAATGTCACAACTCATCGGAAAAGTCAAAACTCTTTGGAAAAGTCGTAATCATTCAATGTGAAATGGTGTCTTCTTTTAATATAACATAATATAACATAAATAAATAAGTAAATATATAAAATATAGATGATATACTAAATTGGATGTTCTAAGAAGAAGAAGAACAATAAAAAACTTCAGAAAATCATAATTTAAAAATTTGAGGAAACCCCTCTTTTTATAGCCAACAAAGGGTAGTGCATAAAAAAAATCTTATTGTTATCAAAAAAGTGTCACAACCCTTTAGAAAAGTCACAACTCATCGGAAAAGTCATAACTGTTTGGAAATGTCACAACCCTTCAGAAAAGTCACAACCCTTCGGAAAAGTCACAACCCTATAGAAAGTCACAACCCTTCGAAAAGGTCACAACTCATCGAAAAAGTTATAACTCTTTGGAAATGTCACAACCCTTCAATGTGAAAAGGCGCATGTTTTTAATATAATATAATATAAATAAAATAAAATAAAATATATTTTTATATAAGATAAACTTTATTTGGTGTTTTAAGTTGTTGGTATTATAATAATTTATCATTTAAGTTATGTAGTTCATTCTTTTAAGTTAGTATAGAAGATAAAAAAACATAGATATAGATTTGTCTAATTTTAAATTTGATATGAAATTTTAACTAATAAAGAAGACTTTTAATTTAAGGATATGTATAATATATAAAAATGTCTTTTAACTTTGTGGTCTTAAAGATGCACCCCCAACAACCAAGAAAAAGGAACATTCATATTAAACTGAATATAAATAAAAGTACAACAAATAAATTGAAAACGGAAGAGTACTTATTAAATCTAGTTTTGACACTTCAAACAAGATTTTGATCAAATCTTTTTTCTCCAACAATTTGAGACTTTTCACAGCTTGAACACCGAGTTGTAATTTGTGCAACAGAAAATCATTGAACTTCGTGTCAAGTAGAAGTTGATGCAAAAATATATCTATGGTAATGAAAATGAGTAAATATTTGGACTCTTCAAACAAGTGTTTGATCAAATCCTTTTTCTCCAACAGTTTGAGAGTTTTCACAACTTGAACACCAAGTTGTAGTCTGTGCAACAAAAAATCATTGAACTTCTTGTTAAGTTGAAGTTGTTGCAAAAATATATTTATGGCTATGAAAATGAGTACATATTAGTTATCTAGATAGTCTTCTTGTTTGAAGTTGAGTTATTCCATTCTCCTTGTTGCATCTATTTAATTTAACCACATAAAATATTGTAATTGCATAATTGAACTACTATCACAATCTTCCTTGTGTTAAGAAGAAGAATAGAAAACGTACAAAATTCAAAGTGTAAGAAAACCCCCATATTGATAGACAACAAAGGATAGTTTGAAAAGGTGCTTATTGTGCCTTATTAGATAAGTCACAATCCTTCATAAAAGTTACAACTTTTCGAAAATGTCATAACTCATCGAAAAAGTCACAACTCTATCAAAAAGTTACAACCCTTTGAAAAAGTCACTACTCATCAATATTAAAAGGTATTAGCTTTTAATATGAAATTGAACAAATAAATAAATATAATATAAAAACACAACATATTTAGTAAAATGGGTGTTTTAAGTTGGGGGTATTATAGTAATTTAACATTCAAGTTAGGGAGTTCATGCTTTTAAAGTAGTATAGATATATGATTTATAATACAATTTTAATACATATTATAGAGAATAATTTATAAAATACATATAATACAAGTTTTATTAATGAATAATACATTTATTACACATTTTAATACACTTATAATATATTATGTCAATTTCTTACCAAATAAGTGTACTACATTTTAAAACACTTATAATACATGTATATTGCTTGCATAATTCACTTTTAATACATAGTACACATTTATCATAGCATTACTATATATTGCTATAAATGATAATAAATAAAAAAATATCACTAAAATCAGTAATTATTTATTAAAATTTACTCACACAAATAAAAATATTCATTTATGTATTAATATTCAAGTAGAAAAAAATAAGAGATCTTTTTGAAAACTCTAATTTGTTTGTTTTTATTCACTCTCCTCCTTTTACTCTCTTCTATTTTTATTTCAAAACTTCTAATTTTATTTTTAGGGCTTAAGGCATTTCTTATGGCTACAATGGCGACACAATTTTATCCAATTTCCAATCCATTATAAATTTATGGGTCAAATTTGCCACCTATATATATTGAACACACTTGGAGTTAGAACATAGCGTGTTCAGCTTAACAAGAAATCATTTGGATTAGCATAGGTAAAAACAAAGATATCGAGAGAAATCATTTGAGTTGTGTTATTGGAAAAAGTTTAATATTTGCTATTAAAAGTTGAAAATTCAAAAAATTACTTGAAAGTCAGCTTCGTATTCCATTAAGAAAATTAGTTTTTCCACCTTCAAGTAAATATTTTATTTACTTTTTACAAACTGACATCGATTTGCAAGTTGAAAAACAATTATTTTTACAAATAAAACTACAAACAAATGCACAAACTATTTAGATTTCGACTTTTATTGATACAACTGCAGCGATATATTTGCCAAGATGAGCGATCATGTAACACCAAAACTTTTATGCAACTGTAAAATTGGTTATATTCATTCGAACTTTTCTTGGTAGTGAAATTGAGACCACAAACAAATGCACAAAATTTATATAAATTCAGAGTGAAAATTAAATGTTTTAATTTTGTGCTTCAGTTCCCTTACGAGAATTGTGATAGAAAGGTATGAGTTATGAAATATGAACTATGACGAAATTATGTAAGTATTTGAATTTATCGTGTTTTTGATGCTTAATCCTCTTTTACCTTTTCCTTTTTTTCCTCAACAACAATAATTTATTGAGTCCGGAGCCTAAAGGGCAAAAAAAATTGACAAAAAATTCAAAAGGGCACATCAAATTTTTTTCTAACCGAAAGGGCAAAATCGCTACTGACGTAGCGATTTTGTTTGACACCATTAACAGATCAAAAACGCTGCCCTGTCAGCGATTTTATCCAACTTTTTTTTTTTTTAGAAAATCGCTGCCCGTGCAGTGTTTTTGCAATTTTTTTTTAAAAAAAATTAAAATCGCTGCTATGGCAACGTTTTTATAAGAACAAATTTATTTTCTTTTTTTGGAAATCGCTGCCTTGGCAGAAGGCAGCGATTTTTAGTTAATGTTTATTTCATTTTATTTTTAAATCGCTGTTGTTGCAGCGTTATTATAAATTTTGTGGAAGTTTATTGTTTTTTTTTTTTTTAGAAATCGCTACCGTTTAGAAATTTCGGTGGAACTATTTATTTTTTTTAAAAAAATGGCAGCGATTTTGGTAGAAATTTTTTTGCTTTTGATTTTTTTTTTTTTTTAAATTCTGTCAACTAATCAACATCTAACTGTAAAAAAAATATTTTTTTTTTTTTAAATCGCTGTCTTGACAAATCATTTTTATTTTTTAAACATCCTTTAAGTTATGTCAAATAATTACTTTTTATGTTAGGTAAGGCAGCGATTTTTTTTTAAAAAAAAAGTTTCCACCAAAATCGCTGCCAACTAAAAATAAAAAAATTCCACAAAATTTATAATAACGTTGCAACAACAGCGATTTAAAAAAAAAACCATTAACGAAAATCGCTGCCAAGCCAGCAATTTCCAAAAAAAAAAAAAAAATTTATTTTTATAAAAACGCTGCCATAGCAGCAATTTTAATTTTTTTTAAAAATAGAAATCGCAAAAACGCTGCACGAGCAGCAATTTAAAAAAAAATAATAATAATTACACCAAAATCATTGGAAAAGCAGCAATTTAAAAAAAATAAAAATTTACAATTAAATGTTGACTAGTTGACAGAAATTTCAAAAAAAAAAAATAGTTCCATCAAAATCGCTGCATCTAAAAAAAAAATCCACAAAATTTATAATAACGCTGCAATAGCTGCGATTTAAAAAAAATAAATAAATAAACATTAACGGAAATCGCTGCCTCTAAAAAAAGAAAATAAATTTGTTCTTATAAAAACGCTGTCATAGCAGCGATTTTAATTTTTTTTAAAAATCACAAAAACGCTGCACGAGCAGCGATTTTCTGAAAATAAATAATCACAAAAACGCTGCACGAGCAATTTTTACATCCATTTGATGAATTTGCAAATAAAAAATTGCAGCCATAGCAATTAAAAGTCTTATGGATATAATTCTTGTTACCGGTGAAAAAGTATCAAAAAATTCTAGGCCTTCTAGTTGTTTAAAATCTTTTGCAACTAGTCTGGCCTTGTATTTATCAATAGATCCATTCGGTTTCAACTTTTTTCTTAAGACCCAGTTGCAACCAATAGTTTTACAACCCGGTGGTAAATCAACTAACTTCCAAGTTTGATTAGAAATCAGTGATTCTATTTCATCATTTACAGTCTCTTTCCAAAATATAGAATCATGTGAAGATAATACTTCTTTCAAAGTAAGAGGGTCATCTCCAATATTAAACACATAAAAATCAGGACCAAAATCTTTTTCTACTCTAGTTCTTTTACTTCTTCTTAACTCAAAATTATCAATTTCTTTATTTTTTAAAGTAGAAGTAGAAGAACTAGGTAGTGACAAAATATTTTGTTCAATCCTTTGACCCCCACTATTTTTAGAAATGAAAGGGAATTTATTTTCACGAAAATTAGCATCACCCGATTCTATCACAATATTATCTTCAAGATTAAAAAATCTATAGGCTGTACTATTTGAAGCATAACCAAGAAAAATACAAGTAGTAACTTTCTTACCCAATTTTGTAATCTTGGGATCCATTAGCCTCACAAAGGCTCTAGATAACCCCAAACTCTTAGATATCCCATACTTGGCTTGTAACCTTTCCACAATTCAAAAAGTGTCAGTTTAAACTTTTTATGAGGCACACCATTCAACACATAACAAGCAGTTAAAATAGTTTCACCCCAAAAATTTAAAGGTGCATGTGACTCAATAAGCATGGCATTAGTCAATTCAACCAAAATTCTATTTTTCCTTTGCGCTACTCCATTAGATGAAGGAGAGTAAGGAGGACTAGTTTCATGAATTATTCCCCGTGATCTAACAAAAAAATTAAACTCATTTGACTCATATTCACGGCCTCTATCACTTCTAATTCTTTTTATTTTTCTTCCAAACTGATTTTCAACCTCATGGAGATAAGTTTTAAATTTTTTAAAAGCATCACTTTTATTTTTCATCAAGTAAACATAAGTAAACTTAGAAAAATCATCAATGAAAGTGATAAAATATCTATTAGAAGTAGAAGAAAGCATGTAAACAGAAGTAGAAGCTTTATTCATTTCGACATTCAGTTTGAACATCCCATCACATGCATACCCCTTTCCCACAAAAATACCCTTCTTCACTATTATATATTGATCAGATTCAATAATCTGTTTAAAGCCTGTTTTATTAAGAAGAAAACTAGACATCAAATTTTTTCTCATAGAAGGGGTATAAAGTACATCTTTCAAAGTTAATACCCTTCCAGAAGTAAAACACAATTCAACATCTCCCGTTCCAAGCACTTGAGTTTTGTGAGAATCACCAAGCATGATGGTTTTGGGCTCCTCAAAATGAGTATATTTTTTAAACCAGTCTTTGTCATAACCGACATGATGGTTTGCACCAGAATCAGCCCACCATCCATCAACACTTTCAACCATGTTTATGTCGGTAATCACCGCCACAAAAGGTTCTTTGGTATCGTTTTCCTGAGGGTTAGGACCACGTTTCAGGAATCTGCAAAATCGAGCAATATGCCCACTCTTGCCACAAACAAAGCACGGTCCCTTATCTTGAACTTGTTGATTTTGTGCTTGGTTATTTTCACCATTATTTTTCTTGGGAGGTCTACTATTATTTTTCTTAAATTTTTTCTCCTTAGGCTTCAAAGAAGTATTTTTGTGAGTTTCAAGAGTAGCATTACTTGAAGTAATTAAATTTACCTTCATCGTGATGTTGCTTTTTTTTTGTTTGTAAAAGTGCATCTTGGCCCTTTGCCTCTTCACCATCGTACTTTTCCACTTTCTCATGATGAGAAATAAGTTCAGCATCATCCATGGAGGTGTCATCAACTTTATTAGGATTCTTCTCAGTTAACACATAAGAAACATTGAGAAGACTTAAGTAGAAAAATACTTTACCCTTCCATCTTTTGAAATGGTTACCATTGAACCGAAATGGTTTGTAAAGGTCTTCCATCTTGATATCCACGGTTTTTTCAATTGTAGTCATTCTGAAGTCTCCTTAAAAATTGTTAGTGAAACTTACAAGATAACAAAAATATAAGATTACAATTGAAAATAAAAATGAAGAAATAAATTTCTTCAGGCTGAGGCGCGGATATCTCGCTCTCTTTAAGGAGATTCATGCCCACTGCAGCAAATGTTTTCACCGGTCCAGCAATAGTCCTCTTTGACTTGTCCCCTCCAGGATACAACAACCTTCACAAAGTATAACTCAACAACTCTGGACAAGAGTTGAGTCCAAAGCTCCACAAAAAGAACACTTCCCTTCAACTAATAAGAACTCTCTTTTTGACAAACTTTATGCACTCTATATTTTTTCTCTTGTATGTTGTGTGTTACAAACCAAATGAAGACCACCACTATTTATACTAGAAGAAGTCTTCCTAGCAATGAATAGGAAGATAATGGGGTAGTAAATAGTGAAGATAAATGGCCTAAAGGTTACATATGTTACAAAGAATAATGAAAAAGTAAAGAATGAGATAATGGAGAAATAATATGGAGAAGTAATGGTCTTGAAAGACCACGTCCAAGGCAGTAAGCAAACGGCTAGTTAGTAGCCTAGGCAATTAAGCCTAAAAGGCATTTACACCAAATGTGAGTAATTAGGCACAAATGCCTACCAACGGTAGCAATGAAACTGTCCACTAACTGCTGAAACAATCAGCATATTTCTAACTCCAAAATATAGCAAATTAATATATTAAAATATTAATATTAAAATGCTAATAAACCAATATAAATAAATGCTGCAAATGGAGAAGAACCAGTCAAAAACATTCAGCTAGAAAACATAGGAGCCCACCTGACCCCCTCTCTTAATTTTCTTCTGATGTCTAGTTCATGTTCTTTTCAGCCCCAGACAACCTTTTCATTTTGTGGAATTTAAATTTGACAAATTTCAGTGTTACAGATTAAACATGAGAACCCAATTCAATAGACTAATTTGATAGGTAGTGATGATTTTATTTATGGATTTAAAAACTAAAAATATAACACCTCTAGAGTTTAAAGTTGGAACCTCTAGATATAATTTCAAGGGAAAAAGGACAAATATACCTCCGAATTATCGTAAATGGTATGCAGATATCCTCCGTCATACTTTTGGGACATTGATGCCCCTATCGTCCAAAAACTAGAGCATATATACCCTTTATACTAACGGACATACACGTGTCATAATCTTATCAACCGACCCAACATTTATTAAATATTAAATTGACGAATAAGATTATGTCACGTGTCCCTAATTAGTCTTTCCTATTCAATACAACTGCTGCAAGGTGCTTTTAATATGTTCTCTGTGGTCTTTAAATTACATGCAAATACTAAGAAAAGCTTTATATGTTACCGGAGTGAAACTTGAAATGAAGCTAACAATATTATAATAACAAGGAGATTGACTTATACATTTATGTTAGAGGAAGAGACCTGAAGAAGTGGAAGGAGACATTGAAGAGGATTGATCAAGTTCCTTGTTGCCTGTATCTGTTCCTTTAAGGAATCTGTCTTGGCTGTTTCTATTTTTTATAAGTTTTTTTCAAATATATTTGTGGTCAAATGGATCCTAAAATAAAAATGGCTACTCTTTCTGTTTCAATTTATGTGACACTTTTTATTTTTTGATAGTCAAACAATTTAAGTTTGGTCGGAAAATTTGCGCATGAAATCTTCAATTTTTTTGAAATGAAATTTATATATTTATCAATTATGTAAAAATTATTATATGTCACAATAATTAATAATTCAAAATATTTAAAATATCTATAAAAAACTTACGATTAAAGATAGATTTATTTGAATCTCAAAATCCAAAAAGTATTACATAAAATAAAACGAAGGAATTATTTATTTTATCCTTCACACCAAATAATAGAGCCAAAATAATTAGTGTCAAGATAACTCAGTAGGTCCGGAAAAGGACCTTTATACAGAGTAGAGAGAGTGAAGTAGTCGACGTCAAAAACTTATCAACAAGGGTTTACTCCCTAACCACCGATCAGACGACTTTCAAGTTCTTCATTTATGGTTAGTAATTTCTACTCACTACTCCCCTTTCTATATATTGTATTTGTTCCTCTAATTGTATCTTCCCTTTTTTTTTATACAACATTTGTAATTAAAAAGGGGCCAAAACATAAAAATTGAATTTCTTCAAGCAACAATGGATACTACTTGTATCACATTTTGTGCTTTATTTCTCTTTCTGTGTTTGAGATCTGTCAACGCTCAACTTTTGCCTGAAGATGAAGGTAGTTACCATTTTTCTCTTTTTTGATTTCATCTCAAGCTACTTGATTCTAATTTTCTTCAAAAAATAAATAAATAACTGATTATCTCCGTATTGATCTGTAATAAATCCTGTTGCAGATTGCTTCTAGTTTCCATGCCATCCTTTTCTTTTTCTTTTGTTTTCTTTCTTATATTTATTAGTAATGGAGTAATAGTAATTTGTTTTTTGGTTTCGTTAGCTTTTTAATGTTAAATTAATTTATATTTTAAAATTTAAATTTTTTGATATTTGAAAATTATACGAGATTTACTATTAAGTTGTAATAACTTTCTTTATAATTTCCATATTAATATGATATAACAATAACATACTCAGTGATAGGTCAAGTATCGATTTGAACTGGTTGTTGATCAAAATCAATCAAATCAATTTAATCGATTTTTAAATTATTAAAATCAAATCAAATTAAATATAATATATAATTATTGATTTGGTTGTTATCGTTTTCAATTCAGTTTAATTCCATATTTAGTTATTAATCATACACAAAAGTAAAAAAAAAAATTGTTCATTCGAAACACACAAAAAAAAAAAAAAACAATGCGTTCAAAAGAAAATAAATTCTCTTCGTGTCATTTTGGATCTTATAATTTTATATTTAAACTCTGATTATGTTTACTTCTTGCTTATATTGTTGCCTAATTCAATATACTAAACAACATAACGTACTAAATAATGCATAAGCTACTGATATTGTTACACAAATAAAAGATAACTGTTGTATTTTTAAGATTAAAAATGTTCAAAAAAAAATAAATGTTCTGTATATCTAATTAAAAAAAGTATGTATACAATTTGTCAGTTTGGTTATTTCTTTGGTTTTTTTAACAAAATCAAAATTAGATTAATTTGTTATCGATTTTTAAAAATATAAAATCAAATCAAATAAAATTCAATATTATTTAATCGATTTGACTTAACTTTTTTGGTTTGAGTCGATTTTATCCGGACTATGAACACTTCTATTCACTATCAATGAAATCTCACTTGAGGTTTGAAAAGGTAGAGTGTATGAAGAAGACCTATCACTACTTTGTGGAGATAGAGAGACTATTTTTGAAAAACTTTGAAAAAGAAAATAATGAAGAAAATACATACAATTTAATTGTTGAAAAGCGAATAATGACAAGTAAAAATAAATAGAGGTGAGTAATGGTTATCTCAAAACATCACTTTTTTATTCTAATTTTTAAAATATAAAAGTGACTTTATGATATGATAACTACTTTTTCTATTTCCAAAATAAGCATCACTTTAGTAATTTAAGAGAAAAATAATAATAATAATTTTTTAATTATATTTTTATATTAAAAAATTATATTTTCTTAATAGGGGTGAAATAATATTTTAGTATGAAAATCTTATACTACTTAATTAAATAACTATACGAAAATCAAATTTGTGTATTTATTTGTTTGTGTTAGTTGATTTTTCAACATTATTAAATGGTTAACATCAAATATAGTACATAAAGTAGTCATGCGTTATGAAAAAGAAATTCCTATCTAAACTTTTTCTTTCAATTATTGATCTTTTTATGAGTGTATGTTTATGAAAGTGAAATTTTTACACTACTTAAAAAAAAAGAAGCTCGTGCCTAATTATTATTATGTGAAATTAATTTTTAAGCTGTAGTAGTATTTTCTTATTTTTTTAAAATGGTGATATTTGCATTTTACTTCTTTTTCATTAATTATATTAATGGTCTAACATTTGAAATTAAATATCATTTATAGATAAGAAGACCACAAAATACTATAAAAAAACGTATTACTTAGATAATAGCTACAAAATATGATAGAAATTTGAACAATAAAGCAAAAGATATAAATTTAATATGACGTGCAAGGCGGAGCCAAGATTAGAAGTTTGGGTATTCTAAATTTTAGGACGGTTTGACCCCACAACACTAGTGTGAAAAACATTTTCCACCGCCCCTTCCTTACCACTAAAAATGTCAATGAATTTTGTTATGTGGTTTACAAGTTAATATGCATATATATATATATATATATATATATATATTTAATTTTCTTATATAAATATAGGGTCTACAGAAAAGCTAGTGGGTTCGTCCCTCATGTAATATTTTAAAAATAAACATAAAAGTTAAAAATACCATATGGTATGTATATCATAGGAAATATCTAATCTAGGTTAAAGAAATAGAATGAATTAAAGTTAATTAGTTAATTCTGAAAAAAAGAATTAAACAACTTGCTTTGTGTAATTAATAAGGGGTTATTTGGTGGCTGGTTTGAAAGTGAGTTATGCACGTATTAAATTTGTGTTAGCAATATTATGTTGGGTAGTTGGTTAGAAGATAAATTATTCATGTATACAATTAGTATGATATTTGGTTTCCAGTTTAGAAACCTGCATTATTAATATCTATTCAAGTTATAAATTCTTTTATGTATTATTTTATACAGAGTACAAAATAAAATAGGAAATTACTCCCTTTATCTCTATTTACTTGTCAATCACATGTTGTTTTTAACAAGTTTCTAATTATTAAATTGAAATAGAATTCATTGTTTGATAAGGTTATAGATTTACGTTTTTCTTTTCTTTTAAATCATATTTATATACATTATGTTAAAATTTGACATAATTAGAGTATTATATTAATTTTTTGATTTTGAATTTTTATATTATGTTATATTTTCAATTTTATTTGTGTTTAGTAGTATTGACTTGATATTTCACATTGTGAGACATTTATTTTTTTAGTTAGACTTGATAGATAATTTTTTTGTCAAATATTTTCATAATTTATGACATTATATTTATAATATTAATATTTTTATCAAACATGTATTTTATGATGTTCATTGAAATCTTGTATTTTTAGTTTTTATTATTAATATAATTAAAATATACTAATTTGAAAAATGTAAATCAATTATTTTTATAATATTAGTTAAGAACATATGTTTATTGATTAATATATTTTTAAAACATAATATTTATCTTAAATATTTAATTTAACACCATTTATAAAGGCCTCTATTTATCTAATATATATTTTCAATTTTAAGTAATTAACCTTTATTTTTAAAATTTAATATAACTTTATGATTACAGTTGTGCAACCAAATTGTACATGTGTGATTACACTATGACAAATAAGCAGGTTAACATAATTACTAGGTTGTGTAATTACTAGGCTGGTAATTACCAGTAATTATACCAATTCACATTACCATGTGGCTTTCCAAACCTACCTTCAATGCAATTTTCTTTTTCCCACAAACAAAATTTAGTAAGTTGTTGCTGTCGACATCTCTAAAAAAAAAGGTGAAAATCATTTATGTCCTCTAATTTTGATTTAGTAATTGAACTTTCGTCTTAATTTTGGACAATAGGCATTCTCATTTTACTAATAATATATTATTCCACGTATAATTTTTCAATAATATATTTTAAACCTCTTTTTTATCATATGTGTGTGCGTGTAATACATGCTTTTAAACGTGAAATCTTGAGTTTAAGGGTTCAGTTGATAAAATCGTAAATATAAGGGTCCAACTTACAAATTGAGCAAATTACAAGGGTTTCCCTGGTCATTCCGCCTACATATTATTACCAATGAGGCAATGACCAATATATAGGATGCATTGTTTTAAACTGATAACATTGCCAATGGCCAATATGATGCATTATGTGAAATTAGCTATCAATTTCCTTGCTAATCCATCCTTGAATTATCGTTACTAACAAGTAGGGATGACAATGGGGCGGGGCGGGTGGGATGCGAGGCAGGTTGAAGTGAGTTTTTTTAGAACTAATGTGGGGTGGGTTGAAAATGAAAAAACTTGTTATGCGGGGCGGGGCGGATTAAAAATTTAGCGGGTTAAGCTCAACCTGCACCGCCCCATTGCCATCCCTACTAACAAGATCTTTTGACAGCCCATAGCTAAATAGGAGTAGTAACATGTTTTGTTGTTGGCTTGTTGTTTAACTATATAATTTATCCTTTGCTAATTCCTCTTTGTACAGCTCAAGTATCACAATATGCAATAGTTTAATTTGCTCCTGGAGTCCAACAATAGTATACTCTATATGATTTCTAACATCTGTTTATTGTAACGATTGTGATTTAATATAACTTTGATGTCACAGTAAAAGTTCTGGAAACAATATCATCGAAACTTCAGAACAGATGGAATGTCAGCCGAGCCTCTTGCATGCAGGGGATGGGTCTTAACACGACGGATCCTACTTATCGTAGAATTGTCAGCAACGTAACATGTGATTGTTCATTCAATAACAGCTCAGTTTGCCATGTTGTAACAATGTAAGCTCTGCTTTGATCTTTAAAACTTCACATTTTACTCTTAATGAGAAAGTTTTATAGCTGAACAAATGCTATGAAATATTGACTACTATATATAAGCTTCAAAAGTTTTGTAGCTATACCAATATTATAATTTATAGCATATATTATGACCACAAGTTTAAAAAATCTTCCTTTATTTCTTAAATTGCATACATATTTTAACTTTACCACATGAATTGGAATGGAGGGAGTAATCATGAATAGGTCCTTAGTGTTATGAGATAACGATAATGAAAGCAATAATAACGAAAAGAAAGAACACATAATTTTACGTGGGAAATCCTCCAGGGGAAGAAAACTCACGGTCAGTCACCAACTCTTATTGTTTCTCAATGAAAGAGGATCACAAATACACGAATGAATCCAAGTTTATATAGAGTGCGAAAAATCCTAATCGTAGAGTGTTTAGGATGTCCTCCAATCTTAATCCTAATCGAGGTCAGACCTACAAACTTAACAATTCTTCTACTTGGGACTGATACCATCTTCCACATCGTGCATCATAGAATTGGTGATAAGTTAGCTAGGCCAAGAGAAGTTGAGCATACCCCCAGTTTCTCAGTAGTAACTGATTTGGTTAACATATCTGCAGGATTCTCATCAGTTTGAATCATATCCAGCTTGAATGAACCTTCCTCTATAAGTGACCAAATGAAACGATACTTGATATCAGTGTTTCGTCCTTGAATGATATGTAGAGTTCTTCGCCAAATGAATGACACTTTGTTGTCACTATGCAACCTGCATTCCATCCTTTATCTTGCCCTAGTTCCTTTATCAACCAAACCATCTCAAACATGTTTCTGTTGCAGCAACATATTTTGCCTCTGTGTTCCAACTGATTGTTGCACTTCCAAGAGTACTCTTCTTACATTTCCAACCATATATGAATCAACAAAACCTAGTAGCCCGATTGTAGCACCTATGTAGAACAAAGACAAACCCTTTGTGACCAACATGTACCTCAAAATCCACTTCACAACATGTCAGTGTTCTGTACCAGAATTTGACATGAATCTGCTCACAACTCCCACTACATGGGAAATATTCGGTCTTGTACATACCATAGCATACATGAGACTTCCCGCAGTTGATACATATGGTATGTTCTCCATTCGGTTCTTCTCTTTATCAGATTTTGGGCTAAGTTAATGCGAGATTTCTTGAATTGACCTGCCGAGGGAGTTCTCATCGGCTTGACATCCTCCATGTTAAACCTCTTCAAGATCTCACCTTCAGCAACTTATTTCTTTTGTCTCTTCCAATTTTTCAGCCCCAAAATCTTCTACACACAACCAAGATTCTTTATTGAAAATTCACCAGCCATTTACTCCTTCAGCTTTATGATCTCATGCATGTTAAAACTTGCCACTAAAATGTCATCCATATACAAGAGCAAGATAATGTATTTACAACCTTCTTGAAGAAACTGTGATCACCATTACACCGAGTAAAGCCAATAGTCATCTTACACCTGTCAAACTTCAAGTACCACTATCTTGGAGCTTGTTTCAAACCCTTGACTCTTCTTCGGTCTGCATACCTCATTTTCCTTACCAACCTCTAGTACCCTTCAGGTTGCTGCATATACAAGTCTTCCTCTAGGTCTCCTTGGAGAAAGGTTGTCTTTACATCTAGCTGCTCTAGATGTAAATCTTTTGCCGCAACAATACTTAACACAACTCGAATAGTAGGTAATTTGACCATAGGGGAAAAAATATCAGTGAAATCAATACCTGTCTTCTGTTGGAAACCTTTTACTACGAACCTTGCCTTGTATGTAGTTAAGCCGCCATGCTCCACTTTCACCCTGTACACTCATTTATTCTGAATTGCCTTCTTCCCTTTTGGCAATTTGACCAAGTCCCAGGTTTGGTTTATGTGGAGTGAGTCCACTTCTTCATCCATGGCCTGAATCCACTTGAACTTGCTATCAACCTGCATTCTCATCAAAACAGCTAGTCTGACCGTCATTTGTTAGTAACAAGTAATCAAGAGACTGAAATATTGTTGCTAGGAAACCTCTATCTTATAGACCGTTGTGGAGGAACTGATGCCTCTATTGTTTCCTGTTTGTCCTCCTCATGTGCATCATCCTGTTCAGCACTGTTCTCATAATCCTCAGGTTTAACAAACACTGGTTCTATCTGTTTATGTTTCCCCTTGAATTTTTTCTTATGCAGAACTGAGAACACTTTTGTTGTACATCATATTCTTGCTCCTGATTACCTTATGACTGTCATAATCCCAGAGTCTATACCCAAAGCTATCACCACCATAGCCTAAGAAAGTGCAAATTTTGGACTTCACATCTAATTTAGATCTCTCATTATCATTCACATGAACATAATTAATGCAACCAGAAACTCTAAGATGCGATAGTTTTACCTGCTTACCATCCATGCTTTTTGAGATAGTTCACATGTTACCTGGGGAGCCATCCTGAGTGTATGTTATATACAGAGTTCCATCTCTCTTCCCTCATGCTATCACCATATTACCCTTGGTAATCTTCCATGAATCTGCATTAAAAGTGACAACACAACCAACATTTGATAATTCACTAACATAAACTAAATTTCGTACTAGTTTTTGCTTTTCGGTACATGTTGAACTTTCTTCAGTTTCAGCTTTCCATGTTCGTTAAACTATTTTTTATCACTTTATCATGGTTAGTTAGTACACATTTTTATTTCATTAAATTATTTAACTATGATAAGTTATTCATTTGATATAAATATCCGGTGAGTGCAACTATTTACATGTAATGAGAAATTTTTTTGATTTCTTCTGCTTTTTTGTTGATACAGCCAATTGAAGGGTCTTAATATGACAGGAAATCTGCCTCCAGAATTTGCAAATCTTACTCATCTGCGAGAATTGTGAGTATCAGTTATATATTTCTCCCCTTTCTGATTACAGAAAC